>WBNH01006900.1:0-61653 GCA_013401255.1 Urocolius indicus | reverse complement strand
AATATATAAAATATAAAATAAAATATAAGATAATAAAAATAATATAATACTTATGTGGAAATAGATTTATTTACAAGCTTCCGTACCAGATTGATATTCACATGGAATATTTAGCTGAGAATGAGAACATGATGTTTTCAGCTGCTTCTTTTTTTTTTTCCTGGCAGAAGAAAATACCCACATGTTGATGGACCTTTTAGCTTCCATGCAGAGAAAAGTTTTTGCTAAAGTGAAAAATAAACTGTTAAATAACTTTACCAAACATTAAAACCAAAAATTCTAACTTTTTAGTCAAGTAGTTTTTTATTTATTCAAAACCATTAGCTTCATCTCAGTGTTACAGAGCCACAGAAAACTAGAAAATTAATACAGTTTTCTATTTTTGATTAAGGTCTCAAAATACCAAAAGGCACAGTGGAAAATGAATAATTGGCTATAGTTTCCTGAGGCAGAGCCATTTCAGCTTTTTCATTGCAAAGCTGTAGGGAATGTGTGACTATACACAAATTATCTTCAGAAAATCTATCAAAGAGACCATCTGACTCTATCAAAAAAAGATCATGAAGAATTATGTATGCTGCCCCTTGGAAGCAGAATGAGAGTGTTCCAGGAAATAGACATTCTAATCCAATGTTTCATCACTTACATTTAGCGATTTTCTGGAGGGAGATAACAGCTGCTGTATCTATATAATAAATTCCACAGTAGATAGACCTTCAAAGGTCAGAGAAAGCTGTACACTAACTCATCCCCTTCTTCCCTGTCCTCCTATACACAAGCAAGTCCAACAAAGTTGACAGAAAAGAGAGTCAATGAATCAAATGGGTGAATCTGCTCCCGTCTTCTCTCACCTGCTCAGCTCCTCTTGAAGAACATGTATGGAGCCCTGCAGAAGGAACTCACTGATGGCTGCTAGAAGCCCTAAAAACAATTAAGAGTGATTTTAGGACCTTGAAGTACCTGCTTCAGGGATCAGGAACACCAGTTGTGTTCTCCTCTATCCCTCCACTGGCAGGGATGAATGAGGGAATTAACAGGAAGTACCATCACATTAATTCATGGCTCTGGGACTGGTGTTATCAACAGGGATTTCAATTTTTTGATCATGAGTGTATATACAAGACACTTCACTTGCTGACAACAAATGACCACATAAATGTGGTGGGATACCTTCCATGATTGGAGTGCTGAAATCAATGGCTACAAGCTCTTCAGGAGGGACAGATGGGGAAGAAGAGGCAGTGGAGTGCCCTTGTATGTTAGGGACTGTTATGAATGTTCAGAACTTAAGTATAGTGACAATGGGTTTAAGAGTGTTTGGATTAGGTTAAGTGGCAAGGCCATTGAAGCTGATAATGCTGTGGGGGTCTGCTATAGAACTCCAAATCAGAGTAGTGGAGTAGACAAAACATTCTACAAGCACTTGGGAGAAATCTCATGGTCACATGCCATTGTTCTTGTTGGGGATTTCAGCTTCTCAGCTATCTGCTGGAAATGCAACACAGAAGAGATGGAACAAACTGGGAGGTTCCTGGAATGTGTGGAGAATAACTTCTTCACGTTGATGGTAAGTGAATCGACAAGGGAGGGTACCTCTTGCTTGTAAACAGAGAAGGTCTTGTGGAGGACGTGGCAATTGCAGGCTCTCTGGGGAACAGTGATCATGGAATTATTCTCTGTTCATAGAGATGTTAGGAAGTGAGGCAGCAAAACTGACACTTTGGACCTTTGAAGGGCAGACTTTGACTTGTTTAGGAGGTTACTTGATGGAATCCCTTGGGAGTCAGTTTTGAAGGGTACAGGAGTCCAGAAAGCTGGACACCTTTTAAGAAGGAAACCTTAAAAGGCCCAGGAACAGGCCATCCTCACCTGCTGTAAGATGAGCTGGAGGCAAAGAAGACTGGCCTCACTGAAAAGGGAGATTTGGCTTAAAATCAGGGAGAAAAGGCAAGTTAATGGCCTCTGGAAGAAGGAGCAGCCACTCACAAAAAGTACAAAACTATTGTTAGGTTATGTAGGGACATAATTAGAAAGTCAAAAACCTAGCTAGAAGTCAAACTGGCTTTAGAGGTGAAGGGTAATGAGCAAAGTTTTGAAAAATACATTGACAATAAAAGACCAGGGAGAGTCTTCATCCCCTATTAGATTCAGAATAAGATATGCTAATAGAAGACAAGGGTGAGGCTGAGGTGCTTAATGCCTTCTTTGCCTCAGTCTTTACTAAAAGCAGCATTTCCACTGGGGAAAGTCAACTCTCCAAGCCAAGAGACAGGGGCAAGGAGCAAAATGTCCCCCCTACAATTCAGGAGGAGATGATCAGTGATCTGCTGCTCCATATTGACGCTCCCAGATCTGTGGGGCCAGATGGGGGTAGAGTGCGGAGGGAACTGCCAANTCAAACTGGCTTTAGAGGTGAAGGGTAATGAGCAAAGTTTTGAAAAATACATTGACAATAAAAGACCAGGGAGAGTCTTCATCCCCTATTAGATTCAGAATAAGATATGCTAATAGAAGACAAGGGTGAGGCTGAGGTGCTTAATGCCTTCTTTGCCTCAGTCTTTACTAAAAGCAGCATTTCCACTGGGGAAAGTCAACTCTCCAAGCCAAGAGACAGGGGCAAGGAGCAAAATGTCCCCCCTACAATTCAGGAGGAGATGATCAGTGATCTGCTGCTCCATATTGACGCTCCCAGATCTGTGGGGCCAGATGGGGGTAGAGTGCGGAGGGAACTGCCAAGGGTGCTCCCCAAGCCACTGCCCATCATTTCTTAGCAGCACTGGCTGACTGGAGAGTTCCCATCTGATTGGAAATCAGCCAGCGTAACATCTATAGATAAGAAGGGACCAAGGAATCACCTGGGAAATTACAGGACTCTCAGTTTGATGTCAGTGCCGTCGAATCTGATGGAGCAAATCATCCTAAGGTCTATTATGCACCACATGCAGGACAACCAGGTGATCAGGCCAGGTCAGCATGGGTTTAGGAAGGGTAGGTCCTGTTTAATAAACCTGATCTCCTTCTATGACAAGGTGAAACCCTTATTGGATGAATGAAAGACTGGGGATGTTGTCTACCTTGACTTTAGTAAGGCCTTTTACACTGTTTCCCACAGCATTCTGCGGAAATTGGCTGTCCTTGGCTTGGATGGGCATAGACTTTCCTGGGTGAAAAACTGGGTAGATGGTTGGTTCCAAAGAGTCGTGGTCAATGGAGCTAAATCCAGTTGGCAACTGGTGACAAGTGGTGGCCCCCAGGGCTCAGTACTGGGGCCACTCCTGCTTAAGATCTTTATTAATGAACTGGATGAGGGGATAGAGTGCACTGTTATTAAGTTTGCAGATGACAGCAAGCTGGGTGGAAGTGTTGATTTGCTTGAGGATAGGAAAGCTTTACAGAGACATCTGGATAGGCTGGGCCAAGGCCAATGCCATGAGTTTCAATGAGGCCAAGTGCCAGGTCCTGCACTTGGGCCACAACAAGCCCCAGCAGTGCTACAGGCTTGGGGAGGAGTGGCTGGAAAGCTGCCAGGCAGAGAGGAACCTGGCAGTGTTGGCTGACAGCAGCTGAACATGAGCCAGCAGTGTGCCCAGCTGGCCAAGAACGCCAATGGCATCCTGGCCTGGATCAGGAACAGTGTTGTCAGCAGGAGCAGGGAGGTGATCATTCCCCTGTACTTGGCTTTGGTGAGGCCACACCTCAAATACTGTGTCCAGTTCTGGGCCTCACTCTACTAGAAGGACGTGGAGGTGCTGGAGAGGATCCAGGGGCAGGCTGCCAAGCTAGTAAAGGATTTAGAGCACATCTCATATGAGGAATGGCTGAGGGATCTGGGGCTGCAGAAAAGAAGGCTCAGGGCAGACCTTATTGCTCTCTACTACTATCTGACAGGAAGTTGTAGTAAGGTGAAGGCTGGTCTGTTCTCCCTAGTGACTAGCAATAGAACAAGAGGAAATGGCCTCGAGTTGTGCCAGGGGATAGACAGGGTTAGGACAAAGGCTGGACTCAATCATCTTAAAGGTCTGTTCCAGCTGAAGTGATTCTATGATTCTACAAAATATAAGAAAGAATCAATGAAAATAATTTAGAGAAGAAAACCAACTTACTGTATGACTAGCATAGTATTTTAATAAAAGTTGAAAATGAATCAAATAGAATAAGAATTTTAAATTTGTGTTCTGCAGAGTAGCAATGTTCAGAGAAAAACATCATAAAGTCATAGAAAAACTGAGACACTAAATGTATTTAAATGTCATTGGCTTTTGATGCTGGAATAGCATGAGTTTTTGAGGTAAATGTATGCTTTCCAATGGATATAGACAGTTTGCATTACATTGAAAACATTTGCTACTAGCTTTGATAGCATGCCAGAATCAGTGGCTAAAATCTTATATACTAGATTGTTCATTAAGGTTAAACTTGCACTTAAATCTGGAGCTCCTTAAAAAACTTTGAGCAAGTAACCATGTTTTATGTCACATTCTCGGTAGTATCTAGTTAATGCCAGTATGTAGGACATTCGACATAAGATGATTTGGCACAAACATTTGCAGTCTTTTAGGCATATTTCTCCTGAAAACAGCAATGTGAATTGTTTTTTCAAGGTATTTTAATTGAAATAAAGTGTATTTTTATATATTTAAGTATAAATTTACAGGTATAAGAAAGTAAACTCAGAATAGGGAGAGGGAACTCACAAAACAAAAGATTCCTTTGCCATGTCATTTCTAAACCAGCCAGCGTAGTTCTTTGCTGTATTAATAGCTACAGGAGAAGGAAGTGGCAGAAAGGTTTTTTTACTTCTCTACCTGACATTAAGATGTCAAGTTTGGAATTCTGCTGAGATTTTTTTATTATCTCATTTTTTAAAAAGATATAATGAAAATCTGGAAATAATGCAGAAGAACTATAAAAAAAGAGTCAAAGAGTGAAGAAAAAGCCTTAGACAGATTTAAGAGCCTGAATTATTCAACTTCTCAACAAATTGATAGATCTGCTAGTTGGTTACACTGCCCTTTCATACAGTTGCGCCCTCCAAGTAGGTTATTAAGCCACAACAGCAAGAAAACCAAGAAAAGTAGCAACAACAATACCAATTTTAATGTTAATAGTAGTATTGATATTATATTAGTAGTATCTCTAGTAACTGTGCCTAAGCCCTGTGGAAGAACAAATTCTGGAGCCACTCATCATCTCTGTCTCCTGCCTGCACAGGCCTTTCCTGCTGCTGAAAGGATCCTTTCCATTCAGGGACATGCAACCACAAAAGGGCCAGGAGTGGGAAGTTGTTCTCAGGGAGCCCACTGACTGGGCTCCCTGAGATAAAAGGAAAGCAGGACTGATTCAAAACACACACTAACTATATATGTTTATGAGATGGGCATATCTCCAAGGATAGTAGTGATTTCAGAAGACAACTGAGTACTCTTCTTCAGTATATGCTGAATCAAGCTGAAGAGGATAGATTCAGTATCATGTGGAATATACTTGCTTGAATTCAAACCTCACAATCTGCCTACATATGTGTCTGGATAATCTGATGATTGCTTTTGGACTTAAACACTACTAATTTAGACACAGATGTTGGTAAAGATATAATTAGAAGCAATTGAATTGCAAAACATAGGTGAGAAACTAATCTGATCAGTAAAACCTTCATTACGCCACAAGCAGATAAAACAAGAGTTAAGCCTAATTTCCTAGATCTAAAACGTGTTTATATGAAAAAAAAACCCACACCTTTTTTACAAAGAGAGCACACTTCATTTTCATACAAAGTGAGTATCATTTTTAATTTTCACATTTAATTATTCCACAATTTAGTTTATCATACACTAACAGTATCTTTAACACTTACAGTAGCTGACTGCATTTAGATTGTGTCCAAATTTGTTCTCATCTGGCAATCCACTTCTTTATGTTTGTAAACGTATTTTCTAAGGTAAGACTGCCATACGTAACCTTGGTTTCCCACTTATTTAAAGACTGAAAATGGAGCGACAGAAAAATCTAACATGTGACAACTGTAGGTGAATAGCTTAATTATTAGTAAAAATATTCAGCATTAGAAGGAGTACATAGATTTTAATAGGTCAGAACAGAAAAGAGTGAATGGCAGTCAGGACTGTTACAAAGCATTTGGTATGGTCTGGTGTTTTTTCTTCTCTATAATAAGCTGTGGAAAACACATCCTGTTCTGGATTGCTTTAATTTCATATCTTGAGACAGATTTTTAACCCTAAAGTGCATATAGGGCTTTAAACCAAAGAAATAGAATTTTTTTAGAACATGAAGTGAAATAAAAGTACTTATATTTCTTAGGAGTATTTTGGTAGTGGCAAAAAAACGTGTATATGTGCTCTGGGTCTGATTTGAACAATGTTGTGACTAACCCATTTTGAAAGACAGTGAAGTAGTAAGAGCAGTAATAAGCCAAGAAACTGCTACAGAACAGCCTGGATTTTTTATAATCCATGAGATAGAGATACAGATAGGAACTGTCTTATGAAGCTCTGCTACCACATGACAAATAGTTCCTATGCCTGTATAATTTTCTTCTTAAATTATTTGAAATCATGTTTTCCATGTAGCCCCCCCCGTTTCTGTGAACTACAATTCAAAAAGCCAAGCCTAGTTCAGAAATTGAGCCACATCTTCTCCTGATATACATTTTACTGCAGCACTGTCACAGGTTCATGTGGAGGGGAGCCATTTCTGGTAATGGGGATGGGGCCATAATGATGGGTCCTGTAAGAATTTGCTCAAAACTTTCCCCAGCTCTGAGTCAGACACATTTCTGGAGCTGAGCCTCCAGGATAATTTTTTAAGAAGAAGAAGAAGCCAGAAGAAGAGAGTTGTTCTTTTCTGGGAGGTAATAGAAGGAGTGCAACAATACTGTGGACCCCAAGGTCAGTGAGGGAAGAAAGGAGGAGGTGTGCTGGAGCAGAGACACTACAACCCATGAAGGGCAATGGTGGACCTGAGATTTGTTGGCCAGCTCATGGTGGACCCCACACCAAGGGTATTGGCTGTGCCCAGAAGGGCCACTACTCTGTGGGGAGGCAGTGTTGGAGCAGAATGTGCCTGGAGTTTTGCTGCTACAGAGTCCCACGCTAGAGGAGTTTGTGATGAGCTGCAGACTGTGGGAAGAACTCATGCTGGAGACATTTATGAGGGAATGTGTCTCACGTGAGGGACCCCCACGTTGGAGCAGGGGAAGAAGGTGAGAAGTCCTCCTGCTCTGAGAAGAAAGAAGTAGCAGAGATCATCTGTGAGAGACTGACCACATCCACCATTCCCTACCTCCTGTGCTGCTGTGGGGTGAGGAGGTAGAGCTACTGTGAGCATGTAACTGAGCCCTGGAAGAGGGGAGGGGTTGGCAAAGAAGATTTTAAAGTGCTGGTTGTATTTTTATCAAAATCTTACTCTGGTTTTGCTTTCTGTTTGTTCTGTTTCTAGTTGGTAGTTCTGTTCTTATTTTCTTCCCTGAGTTCAGTAGTCAAGTCTGTTTTGCCCAGAACCATAACTAGCAGTGAGCTCTCCCTGCCCTTATCTTGTTCCACAAGGCCCTTGGTTATCTTTTCTCCTTCCATCTCACTGGGGCCTCTGCCATCCTATGGGCAAGGGAAAGTGAGTGAGCAGCTGCAGAGTTCTTCATTGCTGTCTGGACTTGAACTATGACACGAACTTCAGCAAATATCTCTCTTGCAGCAAAAGAAAACAACACCTCCTGAAAGATTTGTACCCTAGGTGCAGAAATTCAGGAAAGGCCTGTTAGTTCCCACCCAAATCTGGACTGACTCAAGCTGATGAAGTCGTGAAGTCTTGACTTCATTGGCTTGCAGTTTGTCTATGCTTTGTCCATGGGCTGCATCTTAGGTCACACTGTTTACGCATGAATTTGTTCGTTTATTCATTTTCACTATTTAGACGGCCAGAGGGCAAAGAATTACCATTTCTCTGATGCACAAATGTATGACAATAGGCACCTTCTCCTAGCAGGCGTAGAAAATGTATTACTAGTTGATATTTCTTCTGTCCTAGCAGATATTATTACTCTGTATTTAGAAACCTTTCAAAAGAGAGAAATGCACACACAGGAACATGTGTCATGTCAATTTCCCTAGCCATGTGGTCCTGGAACAGGAGCAGCCAAAGCAGTCTCCATGTAAAATGCCACCATTCTATCTCAGAGCTAAATCAACAGGCTAGCAGATACCTAGAAACAGTTGTCAACATACTTTACAGCTGTTACAGGACACCAACATTCAGTCTTTCTTGCCTCTGGTCAAGTCTCAGGGCTCTGCATTTTGTTCTATTTTCTGTCATCTTTGACCTATAAATTGATTTTGTCATAGCTTCATAAAAAATACAGAAAGCAACAGTTTCTGGAAGATCTTGTATCTGGATACAGCTGTGAAGGTACATCTTTGCTTTGATAAGACTAGTGTAAAATATAAGTGTATTGTACAAATTGTCATGGAAAGGGCTTGTTACAAAAAATTACACATGCAACAGACTCGGGCATAGAATTTCTAAGTTCTCCCTCAAATAGACATTCCTGTTCTTTCTTGCCAACTATAGAGAAATGTAACAGAAGGACGTCCCAATTAGGCTAATGCTAGCTGCAGAGATGTCTGAATGCTTGAGAAACAACACTTCCCTTCTATGCTTGTTAGGTATCCCTCCAAATTCCCATAGGTTTCAAATGCCAAAAGGTCTGCATAGGAGCAAACTGCTTGACAAACAAAACTGAAAAGGTCAGCTGTCACAGGTCAAAAATTAGTAAGCTTTTCAGAACTACTTCTCCAAAGCCCTTCTCAATTAATTTATACTCACATGCTGCTGTAAGAAGGAAGAACAAGTACATCCCTGCAGGGCTGAAACCTAGTAAATGCTAACAATACTGACCAGGATGCTTATATAGCTCAGCTTACTGAGGTCATTCTCAAATATGGAACTACTTCAGCTCGTGGTAACATTCTACTAGAGGAGGCTTTTTCTTCCTTTTTTGGTTTTCCTTTTCCGTGGTTTTTTTTTCCTTTTCCTTTTTTCCTTTTATCTTTCTTTCTATTATGTTTTATCTTGACTTTGCTGTTATTTTTTCAAACAATTCTACTAAACAGAGATAAACAATCTAATGAAATTCTAGAGAGCATATTTTCTAAATTATATGAGTTATTTCTCTATCACTTCTTGATTTCATTGCCAATAAGTGTTTTCTCCCCTCCTCCTCTTTTGGCTGGTCTCGCCATGCCATGCCAAAGTAAATTCAGTTTGAGATTTCTGCTTCAGAAAGCATCTTCTCTTAGGGACAAGAAACTACCTTAAAATAGGAAATTCAAAAGAAGAGAAACTTAAGCTGTGTCAGCAAAGACCTGAAATGACACTGCCAAAATCCATGTATTGGATGGCAATTGAGCAAGGAACTATATAATCAGTTAAGTGAAGAGAATGAAGGAAATGAGAAATAAATAACTATGTTCATAGAATCATAGAATGGCAGGGTTGGAAGGAACCTTTAGAGATATCTCATCCAACCCTCCTGCTCAAGTATNATGAAAGATGTTCCAATCCCATGATCATCTTGGTGGCCCAATGTTATTGACTCTGTTCTATTTGCAATGTGCCAAAACAGGAATATTGTCTTAATATGAAATATTTTTTTTCCTTTAAAAGGAAATGCAATACTAGCAGAGACATTGTTATGGTTTGTGCTAGGATAGGGTTAAGTTCTATGAGGAAGTAGGAAAGGGGTACAGCATGGGCAACTGACTCAGGCCAGCAACAGGTATTTGATACCATCCTGTCATCATGCCCAATACGGTGGGGAGCTGCCGGGAGGTGCGTGTGTTCAGCTGCCAGTCCAGAGTGCTTAGGGTCTGGGTGGTAAGCAACTGTGGCACACACCATTCCTTTTGCAAATCCCCTCATTTATTGTTATAATTGGTTTTTTTTCCTTGTTTCTATTTTTGTTGTTCTATTAATCTGTTCTCATTCCAACCTACATGGGTTTTTTTCTCTTTTCTCCAGTTCCCTTCCCCGTTCCGCCAGGAGGAATGAGTAAGCACTCTTATGGCTCTTTGATTCCAGCTGATCAAAACCACAACAGACATCAAGCAGGTAATTGGCAGTAGAAATTTAGGACTGTGGAATCACTTGGCAAGAATTACATTTGGTCTAATTTTCTTTCATTTCTGCCAGTAATAGGTTGAAAATTTCAGACTTTTAACCCTAGGAAAAAAGTGGACCACAGCACAGAGTTCTTTATTTATACCAGGCTTCCCGTTTCTGCTGAGAGAACTGGGACACCACAGACACCTGCTATCATTATCTTTTAATTTCTCCAATATAAGTAAAATAAATTTAAAACAAATTTACAGATGGAGAATCCTAATCATACTTGACAGAGACATTTGTCTTCCCCTCGGGATTCAATATTGTAAAAATCATCCTGCAAAAACAATACATGTATAGTTTCCAATTGTATTTTAAAGGTGATTGCTGATTCTAATAATTTGATCTAGTTAGGAATTTCCTGAAAACAAGTAACACGTTTATAAACCTTGTCTGGTAACTCAGTTGAATGATTATATCACCTTTAGCTTATGAAAGAGTCACATGAAAGAGTTGTGATCTGTAAAGTAATAAATATTCTGCTATACTACACATTACTGCCATAGTAATGAAGAAAAACAGATTTGGAGTTCTTTACTTAAACATTTCCTCCATGGCTGAAATGTTTCAAATACAAAAGAAACCCAACCCTGCACATAATTTGTTTTTATATGTACATTTTGTTAAAGAAATGGTTTATTCAAAAGTTTGTCAAGAATCACTGGAAATATTTGTCAGTTATATACCTAGATAGAAGTTCAGTTCTTTAATTAACTAAAATGGATAAAGGACATCGGCTCTAACAGAAAACTTTTCTGACACTGTTAAGTGTGTCTTTCATTTATATAAATGTTAAATTCATTGATTCTATTAAAACAAGATTACCATTTTAATTACATGATGACCAAGATTATATTAGAGGATTTTTTGCATGCAATAGATTTATATAGCTACTAAAGCACAAGCAGAATGGCAGATAAAGTTGGCAGATTTGAAGGTCTCTGAGACACCATTGACATCTGGAGAAGAAGTTACCGTTAAATATTTGCTTCAGGAAATTTATCTGAATTTTTCAGATAAATAGGCATTACTACTAATGTTTATTTAACCAACTGTCCCTATTGTTCACCTGGAAACAAGTGTTACTTTTTTCACCACCCTTCCCCCCACCCCATACTCGTCTTTGATTATATCCTTTCTGATTTGATACCTTAGCAGAGTTTCAAGGGCATTGAACTTTCAATTGCAGCTATAGAATTCAGCTATTTCACCCTAAACTCCAAATGGTATACTTTTGCCTAAAGTGTGAATCTTTTGATTCCTGGGAGCCTTATTTTCTTAATGCGAATAAGATTTGATCAGCTTTTTAGGTAAAATGTGAAGTAACAAGCAATCAAAGTCAACCTGTCAGAACAATATTTCTCTCAAAAAAGAAGAAAATGTTCTTGTCAGTTTCAGCAGTGAATTTATATTTATTTATTCTATTACATAGTTACTTTCTCTAACTGGAAGAATTTGTTTGACAATCTTTGCATTTTAGAACATATAACAATGGCATTAGTGTTGTACATTTTTGCAATGCATTGAGCACAGTACAAAGAACTTCATGACATGGCAAAAATTAACAAAATATCTCAGCCTGCTGTGGCTTTCTATGCTGGATTGGTATAAAATCTTTCACCTGGTTTTACTATTGTACGCTTGTGGTATTTATTGTCTTTCACCCATTTGCCTAATTTTTAGCAGTAAGAGCTTTAACTTACTATTTTTCTGGTTCTGATTTGTTTAGAAACTTCTGAGAGTATCTATCACCTCCAATTTTCATTCTTTTTGTGATTTTAAGTTCCTAAGTATCAAGCATACATGATTATATGGTCACCAAAGTTAAGGTTGTGGGAAGGATAAATTTACTTAGAAAATTCTCAAAGACTTTGCTAAGGATAATACCAAGGAGGACTGTTAGTCTCTTAAAATTGACATTATGGACCTGGACCAACACTGCCTCAAGTCAGAAAAAACATACCCATACAGATATTTCTTCATGGAACAATATATGACTTATTTCTAGGCTTTATGAACCTTGGTTGTTCCTTACAGCTGACAAGATCAAGAAAACAGAGTCTCTAAGGAGCACATTCAGATCCCAAAGGGCAGTAAGGAAGAGCCAGAGAGGGAGAAAATGTGTATTCTAGCTTGTGAACCTTTATTTTGCCTGAGAAGTAGTTTATATGGATGGAGAAGAGTCAAAAGATGATTTTTCTTCCTCACTTTTGACAACTCTTAACCTTTTCTATCTTCATTCTGTGTCCAAAACATTGTTTATGTCACGTTTAAGTTATCGTTATTGAATGAAAAACAAAAACCAAAACCAACAGTTTTTGAGGAGATAAAAAGTTCATAGAAGGAATTCCACCTCTGAGGAATCTTTTGACTTTCTAGAGCAACTTCTCTGTCCAAGATGGCAACTAAATTTCGTACACACCCTTTTTTTCCTGCCCTAGGTCTCATATGGGCTACTGGCTCTCATTTTTTTCAACTGTTTGTAATCTGCAAAGAAAGGATTTATCCTAACAATAATTCACAGAGCCACAGATAAATAATCACTCATTACCATTCTCTATTTAAAAAAAAAAAAAAAAGAAAAAGAAGAATGTCTAGGCAGGAGTCAGGAGTCTTGTGTGAATAGCCTGAATTGCAAGAGTGTTTAAGACCTGCAATGCTATTTGGCCAAAAATACTAACCAATTCCAGAAAGCATCATCACCCTATAGCTACTTGTAAATGGCTTTGTCGTATCCATATCAATACCATGGAAGCATTTTATTAAAAGTATGGTATTAAATGTAGATGCTCACAGGAACCACAAATACCTGTAATGCCAACCACAGCAGAGACCATAGGCTCCTGATCTAATCAGGACATTTTATTTCCATTTTGTTTCAACTAAACAGAGATCATATTTAACCAAATTAATGTTCTATAGCAAAGTTTAAAATTTAAGACAATATTCTGTAACAAAAAGAGGAGATAATGTCTGTAAATTGAACAGATGCATTGTGTTAGTGCAGTTAAAAATGGTGGTGCTTGATTTCCACTCCTTTTGCAATACACTCCCAGAAAAGAAACAACAGGCAAAGTAGATCTCTAGTTCTGTAGCTTTGCTGCTGTGTAGTCTGGCTGAGATTGTCTCAAAGTAATTGCTGAAGTGAAATAGTAATTTTTCTCATCATAATCTGGTTTGGTTTTCAATTGTTCTAGAGTATGTCACTCCAAGATGATTCTTAGTTAAACAGACTGGTCTGGAGACGTGTAGCCCAGCTCTGTCCATTCTGCCTTTGGCTCAAAGCATCCTTCTGACAGGCTGAGAGACAATGAGGGCAGACTTATCACAATTATACTTTTATTCAACCCTACAGCTTCCATTGAAAGTCAAAAAGAGTCTCTGCAACTGATGAAACACCTACATACTTGGAACATATGTTCACCCGCTTGCCTGCTGGTAAGTATTTGGGAAACTAGATGTCATAAATCAATAGAGATGCTTCTTATGGGGTCTTAACACTTCACATGTCTAAGGACAGTCAGAATAGCCTAGCCTAAATGAAGAGATATATCACTTTACTGAATGACATGTAAGTTGAGCAGTCCCACAAGCACACGCTTGTAACGATTCATTAATTGTAGAGTCAACTCAAAGAATCACAAAATTATTGAGGTTGGAAAGGCCTTCTGAAGATTGTCTGGTCCAACTGCTATTCAAGCAGGCACATCTTGATCAGGCTGCCTAAGGCCATGTCCAGTCAGCTTTTTAATATCTCCAAGGACACAGATTCTACCACCTCTCTGGGAAATCTGTGCCAGTACTTAGGTACACTCACAGTAAGAAAGTGTTTTTTGATAGTCATAACTGCGTTTTGGTTTGTGCCCACTGCCTCTGGTTCTACCACTGGGCACCACTTGAAAGAGCTTGGCTGCATCTTCTTTATATTCTCACTTCAAACATTTACATACACCGATATGATCGCTCCCCCCCAAGCCTTCTCTTCTCCAGCCTAAACAGTCATTGCTTTATAGAACGATTTTAAAAAATTCTTGCCCTCTGCATCTAGAGCAAAATGTTGGGTTGACATCTCTCTGTAGCCAGGTCAAGAATAGCCAGTCTCTAGCCTACCATCTACACTTGTAACAAACACAGCCTGTGGTTTGCTCATGGGTCTCCCACCCCAGGAGGTTTTCTGCATAGAATTTGTGTCTAGACAGATGCAATGAGGTTTTACCTTCTATACTTGCCTAACGCACTTGCAGAAGCACATACAATGAAAAATATCTGTCTAAATCAGGTGGTTATGCATGGACATTGATCAAATAACAGTTACACGACCAAATCAACGGCAACTCTTCAGTAATGTGTAATATTCATGTGGTAAATAACTGGCAAGGTGTAGACCCTTAATTACATGTCATCAAGGAAAATGCTGTTTAAGATGAAAGTAAGAGCGACATATCTAAATGCAGGCTGAGAAAAAAGTACATACCGTCTTAGAGAGCTGCAGGGATCACAGAGAATTGACTCCTAATACCCAAGGAAAGAAACACCCACATGGATTTAGAATATGAATGATGCAAAATACTGAAATAAAACTTGATAGATTCATAGATTCTGTCACCATACAGCCTCAAAGCAATCAAACTGAAATGGGACAAAAATATCCCACATATTAACTGGCTTTTGATTTGGGGAAGAATGGGAAAAAAAGATCAAAGAATTCAGATGAGCCTTTTGTTACAGCAATCAGGCAAACTGGGCTCTTTGTACATGAAGCAGAATGAAGTCATATTACTAAAAAGTTGTTTCAGCATTTTAAGGTTTATCAGAGGCCTAGAAACACAAGAAATAAAGGGACTGGTTCTGACGCTAATAAAATTAGAAGAGTCATTTCACTAAGCAAGCCTTTAAAAAAGAGAGAGAAAGGAAACACAAATCTGGTACCCGAATAATCCTAATTTATCACTGTAAAGATAAATTTATTTCTGTGCAAAAAATAAAGTACCTGAATTAATGTACAGCTATGTTCATCCATATCCATGTTGAGCTTGCACATGCCCAAAATTTTGAGCCCATATACCTCTTTTGCAGCCAACAGTGCATTCAGGTCAATTAATATTTAAATTGGTTCTCTGGTACTTCAAAACTGGGAATTTTTATCTAAACAAAAATCTTCACTCTGTATTTCTGAGGAGCAGAATTAGACACAGACATAGTCATTCGCGTGTGCGTGCTGGACTGAAGGCAAAGTCACCTAGGACAAGCTTTTTATGCCAGTTTACAAAACACAACAATAAAATTTTGTGAACAATTTCTGCTGTTGGGATTGCCTATAATGATACAAAGGACAGTATAAAGAAAACCAATGTGCCTCAAAGGCAAGGATTTTTCTTTTATATGCTTTACATTATGCCACTAGAAAGCGGTGAAAGTTGGAAAGCTGCACAAGTACTATTAGGGAAGGCCAAATGGCTGTCTCAGAGCTACATCCTCTCAATAACTTAATGTGGGCAGTTTAAATCTTATTCACTAGTACCATTTCACACTATTTTACACCACTTGGCATAACTTTGTTATAACTGCATTTTCCTCTAGCAAGCATTTTATCAACAAAATATATATCTTTTGTTTGTTTGTTTGTTTTTTGTTTTGTTTAGTGCAAATTGCAATGAAGAATAACCTGGCTAATGATAACATAACCTTCAACTGTACTCCAATAATATTTATGATCCTCTTGTAATGTATGTCTATGACTTATTAGAAATAAAGATTTAGAGCAAAGTAATTGAAAAATTCACTCCAGTCTCCACACAGGTTATACAGATTAGAAGAGGGGAAAGAAAATAAAGGATAATCAGTGATTAATGTCCTGTATTCACAGACTTGCAATTTTTGTTTAAATATTTGTTTTGAAAGCAATTTCTTACAAAAAAATATTATCATCTGTTTTCGCATGATATTGACAAGGGAATTTTTTAGCCTCAGAACCAGGCATCCTTTATTGCAGTTGATGCTGTTAGCCATAAAGGCTGTCCAACAGCTTCTTGAATACATTCTTGTCAGTTTAATAAATGATGGATCCCTTTTTTCATTGCAAAAATAAACTACTGTAGTAATGGCACAAAATGAAGTGACGACATAAAATTGTGCATAAATGCTGTTGTAATCTCAAAGATAGTTAACTCAGAATAGAGAAAATTATAGGACAAAAACAAGTGTAATACATTCAAGACAACAGCTTTTCTTCCTTAGAGAAATGATAGCACATAAAAATATTTTTTATGGAAAATTGTTCTATGAGGTTTAATGAAGGGGTAATTAGCTTTATTTTTCTTTTAAATCCCTATAAAAATTTAAAAGCTTTCATATCTCTGCCTACCCTGTCATATTGACTAGTTGAAGAGCAGGAACAGCGAAATATAGATTGTCTTATCAATGAAGGTATAGAGAGCAAGCATATCGCACTACTATTGCTAATACAACTAAATTACACATTTTTTGCAACATTAGCAATTTATTTTGCTTTTTTTATTTTACAAGCTTAATAATAACAGGGAAAATACACTATAGCTCATAATTTAATGTTACAGAAACAACATCAAACTCATTGTTGGAGTATGAAGTTTATTTTTGTTCAGTCACAAAGGAGCCTGAATAATAGTACTGCAACTATACGAGAATCAGCTACTTGTGGCAGAAGAGGGAGTGTAGGGCTAGGAAGTCTGGCGAAAATACTAGCAACCTGGTCTAGCTTTCCTTCACTGGTAGCTTCTACACATGAGAAGAAGTCATTGCAAAACTTCCTATGAAATACACTTTAAGGAAGAAGATGTGGGGCTGTTTAAAATGCCATTGATTGCATGGAGCTATCTGTGAAGAACAGCAATGCGCAAGCTGAGAGCTTGTGGGTGAAAGAGACAAAGCCGTCAAAGGAAACTTTGTAGTTGGTGTCCACTACAGACTACGGGATATAGAAGAGGAGGTGGATGGAGAGTTCCTTCTTAACTGCAGGAAGCATTATTCTCATAGGGCCTGAGCCTGATAGGGGTCTTCAAACACCCAGATATCTGGAAAAACAGCATAGTGAACTGCAAGCAGTCCAGGAAACTACTGGAGAGTGTTAAGGACAACTTTCTAGTACAGGTGATCGAAAGCCCTACCAGAGGAGAGGCACTGCTGCACCTGTTGCTCACTAATGTAGAATATCATATGTCATGATTTAGGTCCCTCTAGGAAGAAAAGACTACAATCAGTCCTAAGTACCAAGGACCTTTGGAATCACCTAAGGACAGGAAGGGCTCATTTGCCACTTGTAGTCTCAGACAAAACACAGGACTACTCAGCTTGGGGAAGAAAAAAAAAACGAATGCAATCCACTTCCAACTATAACATCACAAACAGAAATATCCAACAGAAAAGCAATACAGAGTAGGGCAAATGAAAAGTGTGACCAGCCCTTTAAGATGCCCTTCTCCATACCCCTATCCAGGCTCAGAGCCCTGATCCCGATATCGTTACTGCCTCCCACCCTGAGCAGTACAGAGGAACAGGGAATGAGGGTTTCAGTCAGTCTTTTACTGATGCCTACTGTCACCTCAGAGCAGATGTACTCCTCACCAATCCTCCCTTCTCCAGCACAGGGTCCCTCACAGGCCCAGTAGCCCTGCACAGGCCACTTCGACTTGTGTTCATCATGACAGCTGCAGCCCCACTGCATTTTCTACAGGTCAGGGTCCAAATCACCCACCCTCTCTGGCACAGAGTCTCTGTCTCTCATCCTCTCTGGAACTGAGTCCTGTCAGAGCTCCCATCATTGCCCTCCATGGATTGAAGGGGGACAGTCTGCACTCTCACCACAAGCTGCAGGTTAGTATCTGATCCAGCACCTCTCCTCCTTTCCTTCTTTCCTGGCTGCAGAGTCTGCATGGTCACTGTCGTCTTGTCCCATCCTTCCATATCCTCCTACATACTTCAGACTTCCAGTCTTAAATAGAGGTTCCAGATTGGCCTGGTCAGGCTGGAGGTAGGCTCGCTTTGGAACCAAAGGAAAGTCCAAGAACTGCTTACAGGGACCATCACTGCAGCCCCTTCCCCCTGTTACCAAGCAAAAGCAGCTCCACACAAACCCATCAAAGCTTATTTGAGGTGTCAAGACTGGAGATAGTCTGGGCTACAGTGATCATGCCCTGATAGAATTCTCAGTCTTGAGAGTTAGTTAAAAATACCTTGAGAATAATTAAAAAGTAGAATCAGGACCCTAAACCTCAGAAAGGCAACTTTTCATCTATTTAGGGCACCAATGCATAGGATCCCTTGGGAAATTGCCCTTGGAGGCAAACAAGCAAATGAAAGCTGGGGAATATTTTAAGACATTTTTCTTCGGGCAAAAGAACACTCAATCCTGATATGCAAGAAGTCAGGCAGAGGGAGCAGGAGAGCATCTTGACTAAAACAAGACCTGTTAGCCAAACTGAAACACAACACCAAACTGTATAGGCCTTAAAGACAGGGATATGCATTCTGAGAAGATTATAGGGATATGGCCTGTGAGTGGGGGAAGGGGATCAAGAAAGCCAAGACACAACTGAAGCTGAACTTGACTAGGGGCATGAGAAATAACAAGGATTTCTTCAGGTGCATAGCACAACAAAGCAAGAAGAACCAATGCCTCCACACTCCAGTGTGCAAAATGGGATACTTGGCTATAGCTGACATGGAGAAGGTTGAGGCAGTCAACAACTTTTTTTTGCCTCAGTCTTCACTGATAAGTGCTCCAACCACACTACACAAGCTGCTGAAGGCAAAGGCAGGGACTGGGAGAATGAAGACTCTTCACTATAGGAGAAGATCAGATTCAAGAACATCTGAGGAACACAAATGTGCACAAGTCCATGGGACCTGATGAGGTGCATCTGCAGGACCCGAGGGAACTGTCAGATGAAGTAGCTAAGGCACTATCAGTCATATTTGAGAAGTTATGACATTCCGGTGAAGTTCCCACTGACTAGAAAAGGGTGACCATGACCTCCATTTTTAAAAAGGGATCTAAGGAAGATCTGGGGAACTACAGGTCAGTCAGTCTTACCTAGTAAGGTCATGGAACAGAACCTCCTGGAATCTGTGTGAAGGTATATGGAAAACAGAGAGGTGGCTGGTGACAGCCAACATGGCTTCACTATGGGCAGATCACGCATGAAAAATTTGGTGGCCTCCTTCAGTGAGGTTACAGAATTGGTGGATTAGGGGACAGTGCCTGACATCATCTACTTGGACTTGTGGAAAGCATTTGACATTGTCCCACACAGCTTGCTTGTCTGTAAAATGGAGAGACATGAATTTGACAGGTGGACCACTCAGTGGATAAGGAATTGGATGGATGGTCATACGCAGAGAGTTACGGTCAACAGCTCAATGTCCAAGAGAAGACTAGTGACAAGTAGGGTCTCTTAGAGGCCTGTAAAGGGACTAATATTGTTTAAGGTCTTTGTTGGCAACACGGCCAGTGGGATTGAGTGCACCTTCTGCATGTCTGCAGATGACATCAAAATGAAAGGTGTGATTGGAGGGAAGAGATGCCATCCAGAAGGAGCTTGACAGGCTTGAGAGATGGACTCATGCATATGGGTCCCATGGTCCTGCATATGGGTTGGGGAAATTCCAAATAGGGATATAAGCTGAGCCATGGATGGATTGAGAACAGCCTGTGGAGAAGGACTTGAGGTTATCAATGGACGAAAGTTCATACGAACTGGCAATGTGAGCTAGCAGACAAGAAAGCTGGGCTGCATCAAAAGAAGCATGGCCAGCAGGTCAAGGGAATTGATTCTCCCACTCTGCTCTGCTCTTCTGAGACCCTCACCTGCAATACTGCATCCAGCACTAGGATATCCAGCATAGAAAGATACAGACCTGGGTGAATGGATCCAGAGGGCGGCAAAGATGGTCACGGCGACTAGAGCACCTCCTATATGAGGACAGGCTGCAAAAGTTGAGATTGTTTAGCCTAGAGAAGAGAAGGCCTTACTGTTGCTTTGCATCTACTATTTTTCTGCACAAACTTTGAGGATGGAGAGCTCCAAAAGAGCTACCATCACCCACTCTTTGGCAGATGTCAGTAATATGCATCACGTTTGTTAAATCTATAAAAAAGAAGGAGAAATTTTATACAGCCAGATATCCCCAGGATGTTTATGTTTGTTTTTAGTAGATAAAGCACCAAAATCAGTAAATTCATACAGTTTTGAATAATCATGTAGACATTCTAATACCCAAGGAAAAAAAGACACATGTAGAACAGATGTTTACATTGAATCATAGCTACGCTTTGACTGTTAGCTTTTATGTAGAATGCAGAAATATTACAAATCATGTAATGGCATTAATTGTTATCACTCAGCACAGCTGTAGACTCAGGGACCTACTCCTAATAACCTCTAGCTCATGTAATTCCACAGACCTCACTGCATCTTTCAGATTGCTAAAAATAAGTCTGAGTAGGAAATGAGATCACAAGTTTAGAGGGATATTTTAAAGGATAAATCAGCCTAGATCTATTTTAAAATTAGATCTTTTCCTTATTCTCTACTGATTTTTCATAATCCTGAAAGAAGAGAAGGATGCTAGAATGAATTCTAATTTTTCTGAGTTCAGCCTTCTTTTAATGTTCCTGTCCTTTCCTTAGGGATTTCTATACCACATGACATGCCTACATATTTTTCCTAGATCAAATTCAGATTTCATTTAGCTGCAGTAAAATCTTACAGTGACTCCTTGCCCCATTAAAAATCAGTTGCAAAAGGTTTATTGACTGCTGTGAGCTTAGGATTTCATTTGAAGTGCCTTTACTCACATTTGTTGGAGGCACTTCAGATTTAAATTGAGGTTGCTGGAAACAGCTTAGTAGTGGTGGAAATGATCATATGCAATGTGTACATGCAAGTGGTCATTCTGTAATACCAATTTACTGTTTAACTGAATTTCAGTAAATGTCATCTTATATAAATCGAGCTGTAAAAAATTTTAAATCCCCACAAAATTGTTAAATTTTAACAGCAAGGAGCTATTTACACAAATAAGTATTAATATGCAATATTAATTAATATGCATTTCTTAGATGCCAGATATGGTTATAATTTTCACTATTTAAACACACTATTTATCATCTTATTGTATTATCATATTATTATGATAAACACACTATTTAGCAAATCAGTTCTCTTTAAAAAATGCAGTGTTACTTACATAGTTTGCATATTTAAGAACATGCAGTCATCTACCATCAATATCACAAAACATCTACACATTATGCTTTCTAAGTGTTTCACTTTACTAAATACAGTATTTTTCACCTTGACTGTCTCATGAAGGACCTGAAAACAATTCTACTATTTTTTGTATTTCCTGTATAGCCCTATCTGAACTACTGTTCACAATCTGAATAGGAGCACAGAGTTAACAACTTCACTTATCAAAAATCTGAAGCATTAGTTCCAATGTAGCACTGTCCTGAAGAGAGGAGAAAAAAACCCTAGTAATCATCTGCCTCGAGTATTTGGAAGAAGAAAGGAATTTCACTGTGACCAATTTTCTCACCTATTGCTGTAGTAATGTCCAGCAAAAGTACAGCATAAGAAATCTCCTCCAGAGTTTGGAAGAGTCTGTACTCTTTGGCCTAGTTGCTTCTTTGGTGATGTTTCTTGCACCTTACTTTGGCTCAATGTTACTTATATGGCATAATCAACCCGCACAACTGAGTGTAATTACAAACCCTGAAATTGTCCTGCACAGCAGCTCAGGGCACCCAGTCTGCATAAGGGAGAAGAAAGCATTTCAGGGTACGATTTTCTGCAGCCTGCATTTCATTACTGTTTTTTACCTTGCCTTCAGCTTTGGCCCACACATCCCTATCCCCTATCTCATGCTAGCTCATGAGACTTGGTATCAAGACTGATCAATTACTTGGTTTCCCACCTCCCCCAGTATCTGCCACTTCAGGCCATTGATCTAGCTTACCACCAAGCCACAGCAATGCTAACTGTGGCACAAGGGAAATAAGTTAGATCCTGTGGATGCAGCTAGGAAATGGAGACAGAGGAAGGAAAGCATTTTGTTGGCAGGGGATACTTGGATCCTCTTGAGTCTCATAATTATGGCTTTTGGATGCTTCTCTGAAGTTCTGTATCACTGAACAGGGAAGTTTATTGCATGTGTATACAATGCCTTTAACAACAATTCAGGATTCTACATACTACATCTGTCAAAATGAGGTCTTAATAATTCTGTGTGCACACATACATCATGAAAGATAGTGTCTCAGAGGTCTAAAGTTTATGGGTTGAAGCTATACATATAATTACAGTATACTCATTCCCAGTCTAAGCATTAAACATGGCATTAGAAAATATAGAATCTTAGTGTAAAATCAGAATGTAACACCTATTCCCAGTGGTTTGTTTTTTCGTTAGTTAATATTAGCTGCACTACCTGGGATTTCTGTTGTTTCCATTGCAGGTAGTTGCATGACACGCTAACTTTGGTAGTGAAATGCCCAGACGATAAAAGAACAAGTCACGACATTTTCTGTGCTGAAAAGAGGTAATTTAGAAAAAGAATGTTTTTATATTGATCATGACATTTGGAAGAAGTCTTAACAATTTTTTAATGCATCATAAGATAAAAAAGTGTAATGACAGAGAAGGATTAAACGTTGTCTTTATATGTTGTATATAGGAACTTGAACAAGAACCTAAAAATAGCATTACATAAACTGGAAACGGGCTTAGAATTTTTGGTACTCTGCATACAAGCAGAAAAATAAGCTATCCTTCCATCATCATTTTCTGCTGCACCATGTTTCTACACCATTGTTGGGATAGAGATCTCTGACGTGACCAGGAAACATTTCACTTCATGCTATGTGCAATGTCCTGAAATTCTTTAAGAGATTAAATTTTGCCTAGAATGTCTCCTTCTTTCTTTTCTTTACAAATTCAGCAGCAATTCCCAGGCACCCCATTGGTCACTACCATCTTAACCTCCAGAAAGCAGACACCTTTGCTTAATTGCAAACTGCAGTTCGTAATTTCCACTCAAATCACAAGTCTGTGCCCGATAAATTGTTTACTCATCACTCTGGTTTTCTGCCCCTACCAGGTGCAATCCTAACATTTGGAAGGGTGATTTTAGCATAAGAAAACAAACGGGCATTGCCTTGTGAGAGGTCAATCTCATCTAGAGATACATTTCTCTGTTAAGGAGCGTTTATCACTATATTTTTTTAAAAATTCATTACAGACCCAAAAGTTTCCCAGGACTTAGTCAATTTACTCATAACAAAATTTATTACATAAATCTGTCTCATCATCTGGCATAAATATGTCTACTCTCTTAAAAATGCAACTTTATAATAACAGGAAAATTCATAACTAATGAAAAGACTCCTAAAAATAATTGATGTGAGAATGTTTCAATAGAATATGTCCTGTCTCATACATGAAGGTTAAAACTAACAAAGGACACTTTTCTCTCTTGTTATGCCAACATAACTGATAACAAAGCCAGTCCAAGATGTCCTAACTGCTTCTTAATTTGACTACAACACAATTTTGTGTCATTTATAGAGACATTGCAAATATTAATATTCATGTTTAGTTCCTTTACTGGGTGTGTTTTTCAAGATATGGGATTGAAATGTCATGCTGAAAGATGGGCATAAAGCTATACACCTAAGTTAACGGCCTAAGATGAAATTGAAATGCAAGTCACTTAAGAGGGCATGTAAAAATACCAGTCATGAATCCAACCTGCCACCTCATGTGCAGTTGTCTTAACTTCTGTTGCCATTATAACTCTCTACTTATTTTGTGTGCACAGTACTTGAGTCAAGATACAGTTGTACCAACCATTGTATATGCACACATGTGTACACTGGTGCACACAAGAATACACACAAGTGTGCACAGCACTTCCATCTCTAGAAAGCCTAGATCCTAAGTGATTGCATGTATAGTCATTTAATATTCTCTTCATCCAGTTCACTAATTACATAATTTCAAACATCAGAAGACACATTGAACCTTGCTTGCTGGAACAGACATCGAACTATCCTCACA
Organism: Urocolius indicus; assembly: GCA_013401255.1. Classification (NCBI taxonomy): domain Eukaryota; kingdom Metazoa; phylum Chordata; class Aves; order Coliiformes; family Coliidae; genus Urocolius; species Urocolius indicus. The sequence continues at coordinate 37,384 of WBNH01006900.1, read as the reverse complement.
AAAAATACAGGAGCACTCTAGAATATTCTTCATAGCTGAACCACCTCTAAATTCAAGAGTCACTCAGTATCAATGTAACACTGGCATAGATCATTGTATTTACCCTACTGGACCCCTCACTCAATCTTATCCAGACATCTGCCAAGATCCACCTTAATAGCTACATTCTCATCTAATCACATGGTAGCACAGCCAGCAGCATTCTGTTTATCTTGAGGGTAGTGTATGGAAAGCAGAAGCCTGCTCCAGCTCTCAGTGGAAACCTGAATCTTTTGACTCCGTGGCAAATTTTCCCAGCCAAAAGGAATTCAACTCATTAATGACTTCCTCTCAGTTTCCACGTAAGCATCTCCTCTTCTCCACTGATGGCAGAATATGTTTTCAGAAGACTGAAGATAGCAATCAGCAGTAACTGACTGACAGTCCTCTGGGATTCTGTCTGTCTCTGAGTCACCTTCGCTGGCTACAACCTGTTGTACTGTTGTACTGTTGGAACTGTCTCAATGCTGAACTATAGTTTGAATCTGCATTTCCCTATCCCTGGAGAATGCTATCCACTCTCACTTCCATGTCCTGGGCATTCAAGCTCCAAGAGTCATGCTCCTGGAATTATTCCTAATTTTTACCTGATTCTTCTGTCATACCAAAGAGATATCTCCAAAACAAGACTGGTAAGATTTTAACCACATGCAGAATAGAAGCTCTGTGAGTACTGGTTAAAGTTATGAAGCACAGGGCATACGGAAAAGTAGAAACAATTATATATGTATTGTTAAAAGGAAAGCCTAAGGGAACTCAGTCATGGCTTTGGAAATCATAGAAGTTACTGTTATTAATTCTTTCTCCTAAATAGCCTGATGCAGTGCATAGTAGCTACATCAAAAAAAAAAAAAAAAACCTAAACTAAACAAAAATCATGTTTTGCACAAAGCTTTTCTTGCTAACCCATTTTAAAGTATCTATTACTGTCACATAACAAAGTGGTACAAGAACCAATCCATGCATCCCACAGATGATACAGGCAATGATAATCCTGTCAAGTCCAAAATAGTAATTGAAAACTCTCATGTGAAATTAAAAGAAAGATCTACTAAAGTTGGAAAGGAATGTTGATTTCTACAAAAAATTTACAAATGGGCAAATTACAGTTCTCTGTCATGATGACATATTCTACCCTATAACAGTGGTCTGAGGCTGCAGCAGTAGTGACACTGTGTGATCTGCCCTGGGCTTACAGATCATTCAGAGGCCCCCAAGATTTTAATTATTGTCAGCATCCTGATTTTCTCCTTCTTGCTCTGCTGGACTCTTTCACACAATGCACCATCTGCTTTCCCTTACAACTGAGGGTGGTATTTGTTAACTTGTAGGTGGCAATTTTTATGTCAGGGATTTCCACTTATGAGGAAAAAGTTGCATCCTATAGAGTATTAACTGTTTTCAAACTGTTTAAATGACACTTAGGCTTGAAACTCAATGAGTTGACCATTCAGTTTCAGATGTAGAGTCAATGATGTCAAAATATAGGAGAATATTTTGGTGAAAATTTCTAAAAGAGAGTCAAGAACATTTCAAGAGATCAGCAAATATCAAAATACTTCTATCCCTGTAAATAGAGTAGTTTAATGAGATTAGCTATTCTTACTATTGGAAGAAAACAACAGTTCTTGTTATTCATACTGGAATGGAGAGACGGAATGACAACAAAAGTCTTCAATAAAGAAAAAAAAAACATCATAGCTACATATGAAATGACCCTATCAAAATCCAAAAATGCATATTACCAAAGTTGCAATTTCAGTTTATCATTTACAACTTATTTATTCCCTCTATTTAGCTGAAATATTTTTTTATAAAATGCTGCAGTCTTCTCTACATTAAATAATCTCATTCACAATTTTTCCAATAACATACTTTATATCCACTTCTCTCAAAGTCTATTATAAGTGCTGAAAGTTTAGCCTTCATGTTTCCATTACTTACCTAAAAATAATGAAGAAATAAGTCTCAAGAAGAGAGTAATATCTGTACAATCTAGAATAAATAATTATATATTTTGTAGGAAAGTGTTAATTAATATTTCATGGAACATTTTTAAAAATTTGAAAAATTAAAGTCAAATGTCTTTTAAAAAAGACAAAACAAAACAATCCCAAAATGAATCAACCAACCAAACCCCAAAGAACTAAAATTCAGCAATTACATGTTATCTAGCAGGATTTTCTTTTTTTCCAAATAATACAAAGCCCTTATAATTCAGGAATTAGTACATCATTTGATTCTATAATGAGGCACCACACACATAAAGATTGCCAACTTTGATTTCTTTGATCACCTGCAGTGGTGACGCACTTTTTACATACTGATGCCACTTTTGACCTACTTGTGAATTAATTGGAAAAAAACCCTTCAGAAAATAAATTGTGTCTGAGACTCCATGGTTTCTCATTTGACAAATACTGGCATTCTCATCACTAGCATTACCTGGTAAATGAATATAATCTGTCAAACAAATTATGAATGTAGTCTCTGGCTTATTTTTATGATGATCAATTTTAAACTGGAAGTTGTTGTGGGGTTCTGGTGGGAGGAAGAGAGTTTATAACTTGATAAGAACAGGACGGAAAAAAATAAGAAATTCCACATTTGGGGTGGCTACTTCTCAGAAGACTAGAAATGAGGCTTAAAAATGGTTTCCATCCTCTACATGGGTCAGAACTAACTTTTCCAAAAAGATTGCCAAAGTATCAAGATGCTTATTTCACATGTTTGAATGCTGCTTTACATCAGTTCATGTTTATAGTCAGGTCTAAAGGAGCAAAGACATCAAGTTATCTGAAAAATAATAGTTGGAGAAATTAGATAGGTTCAGCATCGTTTTGGAAATTTGAAAGCAGCTGAGAAATTACAAAAATGGCTTTTAACTAATGAGTTCCTTCCTAATGCTTTGAAGGACAGGGTTGCCTGTCAGTCACCATTTGCTTTTAAAATGTGAACAAGTGACCTGTTACACAGTGTAAGCTACCAAAACTAATATACTCTAGATGTATATGAGATGACTTACTGTGCTTTTCATTCAGATTGTGTTATGAAAATACCCATCACATCTTCATACAATTAAAATTATTACATTTGTCTAGTAGAATTTCTCATTATTGACTGGAAAATGTTTCTGGTGGAAAATAATAAACATAGAAATAATGTAAACAACACTGGAGGAAGTAGTCAAAGCTTAAAGGTAAAAACCCAGTGTTCATTTTGCACAAAATAAACATTTAAGAAAGGTAACAGATTGTACTATATCTAAGATTCTACTAAAAAAAAAAACATTTAAATAAAAGCGCTTCTGAAATAATGGCTGTTACCGTTGTTACAGTTGTAAAAAAAATATTTCAATTGCAAATCTAGCAGACATTGGCCTTATGAGAAGTCATTAACTCATAATTCAGCCTGAAAACAGGGCTGTGCGGGGAGGGAAAAAGCTGAGAAGCAGAGAGGACTGTAGTTAGAGGTAGAGTAACAAACTAAACTTTCCTAAACATCTATGAGTTAAAAATTATGGGTAATATTTTTTACCTAATTATCTATGATGCAGTCAGTATCTATATATAACTCAAGATAAACAATAGAATTAATAAGTTTTCCAGATGAGAGGCTGATCTGTTACTGTGAAGCGGTACATTTTAGAATATGTAACAACTGAAATTCTGAAGCAGATGTAGAAATCCCAAAGGATGATCATGGAAAAGGAAGAGAAAAAATTAAGAGTGATTTGGAGAATATCAACAGAGGAGGACAAAGCAAGCAAAGACTTTGCTGTCAATTCTACTAGCAGAATTAGCTGTAGGATAATATTCACAGAAGTAAAAAGCAAAGGAAACTTTACCAAAAGAAAGACAGAAAAAGGAGAGGTGGAGGGAAGCATGAAGAAAGGGGGACCTCATTCCAGCAAGAAGGTCTAATTAGGGATTTTAATGAGAACTGCTACAGCTGATTCTAAATGCTGTCCGATGATAGGACAAGGGGCAATGCGTATAAGCTTGAACATAAGAGACTCCAAAGAAATACAAATAAGAATTGCTTCACTGCGAGGGTGACAGGGCAGTGGCATAGGCTGCCCAGATAGGTGTGGAGTCTCCTTCTCTGGAGACATTCAAAACCCACCTGGATAAGCTCCTTTGTGACCTACTCTAGGTGGCCCTTCCCTGACAGGAAGGTTGGAATAGATGATCTTTCTGCCCTTGAGATTCTGTGATTCTGTGAATGGGAAAAGCAAAAACCAGACTAAGACAGTTCAGTAGAAAGGTCAGATAACAGCTATCATGTTTAAAACAACTAATTTTTTCAGATACTGGTAAGTTACCCATGAAGATTCAGTGGCAGAGACTGCAAAGCGCAGATCGACTTTGCAAATTGCATGAATTAGTGTTCTTCAGAAGCTAATTTGAACACCTTACTGAATGATGCTTCTCTTCCAATTTTGGTTTTAAATTTACATCATAGATTTAACACCTGATAACATGTGATCTAATGTTTTTCTGAAAACTTCGTAAAATTCCTCCCTTTTTAATAAAATTCCAATACAATTCATATAGATTATAAAAACGATTCAAACTGGGACTTCTTGTATTTCTGTCTTTAACATTAGAGCTTATCTCCATTCACACATACTGACACATACACACAAAAACCCACCTCCACACACAAAGTGTAGGAGCTCATTATAATCTTATGATTTCCAGCCTTCACTATAGCCTAAGCAAGATGCTGAGCAAACACCATACTTTGTGTAGTATTATGCTTTGTGCTGTCAGTCTGGACTTTTAATCGTAACGGTAACTTCATATAGCACAATATACTTGTAAATCAGGGTCAAATAGCCATTTTAAAAAAAATCATATGAAGGACATCCACATCAGAGTTGAATCGCAGATAAAGTTCTTTCTTTCTTACAGGAAAATAATGTGCATTTTATAGACTTAGCTGAGATGACAATGACCACAAAATACCTTTGAATGACTGAGCTGAAATGATGAATGACCACAAATACCTTTCAGAAGTTTCCCTCACTCATCTAGGTACCATCGTTAATCATGACTCACCTGTCAATTAAATTGAGTGAACACTAAAACTGTTCATCAAAGTAAGCCACCTCTCAAACCTATGCTAAATTACTTGGTTTCTCTAACTGAACCTGAAGACAGACAGAAATCCTGATACCACAGTTTCACATAACAAAAAAATATGATTAACACGAAACAAAGTGAAATTGGAAATGATATTTCACAATTACAGAAATTTCAATTTTGCTTACAGAATATTTTAAAACAGTGATACCAAAGAATACTTTTACATTATTATGCCCATTTTATTACTGATGTGGAACATATTCTTGTGATAGTTTTTAGACACTTACTGAGGATATGAGTGTACAGAAATGCAAAACAGATGGAGTTTTCACCAGTTCCTGTAGAATATTTTTCTCTGGATTTTGCTTCCTGCTCAGATTATTTTTTTCCTTAGTTACATTTGTTTTAGTTATATTTTTCTATTCTTCTTATTCATAGTCTTACTTTCCCTCCTGTTCTTCTTCTCTGCTCAATTATATCCGGAACCTAACTTTTATGCAAAATTAGATTCTAACATAATGTTTAATATTTGTTTTTAAGAGAGAGGATGGCAAAAAAAAAAAAAAAAGCAAGAAAAGAAATGAGGTCTAATCTCTTTTGGATTCCCTTGAACACTGTGCCTGCCCAGAGCTTTATAAAAGTATATGGCACGCCAAGGGAAACCTGGTCTCCAAAGCAGTTAAATGGCTGTATCAAATGGAAAATAACACATCGGAAAGTGTTATCTAAGTAGATATATGCTGAGTTTAGTATCTTCTTTGCTTGTACATTTCCCTCAGCTGTGGCAAGCCTTTTTGTGTAGCATTAGCAACATAACCATGGTAATTCTGTGCACATTGGCACATTGTGAAAATTTCTCTATCACTGTAAAATAAAGGTCTCCCTTGCATTTGTGTTGAGTTATACAGTGACTATCTCGAAAGTGCCACATTCCACTCGGGAGATGTAGCTTAATCAGAGGGAAGGCAGTGCTAATAAAAAGCACATCTTCTATACCAGAATTACCACATTTGGGATGTAAACAGGAATCTTCCTGTCTGACTTTAAGAGTTGGACCACTCAACCTTTTTTACAAGTTTAACATTTGGTTCATACTTTAATTAACATTAACATTTTTTTTCACAGATGGGAGAAGAACAAGTACCAAGACTTCAGACTTCCTCATTTCTGAGCCAGTACAACTTTTAAGACATAAATCCTAATGCAAAATATCTGGCCAATATATATGTAGGTTTGGAATACAGAAAATGGAGAAACACTGAGAACTACAGTTTCAAAAAACCAAAGTCTTCTATTCACAGCTCGAATATTACACAGAATAATAGAGTTTTTTTCCTCTTGTTTAAATAGAAAAAAATCACAACTCTGTTAATAACTAATGGATGTTGAAAAGCCTGATGTCACTCACTGAAGGCAATAGTATTGTGATGTCTTTTTCATATACTACAGAAGTTCTGAGCGTCAAGTGTCAGTCTCAAATTTTTGGTTTGTCTCTTGAATTAAATACAGCTATGACTATGAGAACCTATTAGTCCAAGTATTAGTATGCTGTCTTAAGCAGAACAGCTGTGAGTGTCCAGAAAGATAATTATGCTGAGATACTCATGTACTACCTGGGACAGTCTTCAGTACTGCTATTGAGAGAACAACTCAGATGTTTACAATTGTTAGGATTTTGCATAGCAAGTGAAAACAGTTTAGAACAGCCTTTCATTGTAACTCTGTAATCTATTGCATTTCTTATTGCTCCCGTTTCTAATATAAAGGACAGGACCAATTTTCCCTGCATACATAACTGCTAGTGAATCCCTGATGAGAGTCACAGAACTGCCTTGATGCCCTCTGAACTTTCTGAGTCCTAAATCAAAATGGACAGATGCTGGATTTATTACTAACTGCTGCAGGTAAAATGAAAATTTCTTTGAGATTCTTTCATTCGTATTTCTTTCCACACCAGCAAAACCAGGTTTCTGCAATAGCAGCATATTTCCATGCCTCTGATAATGTAACAGTACTTCAGGGAAAGATTGGAGAGAGCTGTTAAATGTTAAGCAATAGCAGAAAAGGACTTTTTTTTTTCCTACTCCATAAATCTCCCCTTTTTATGTAGATTAATTTCAGTCTAAAGCTTTAAGATATTGTCAGACTGGATGCTACGTGAATCACTCCATGCCTAAACTGTTTTCTTCACTCTTGCCTGTCCTCTCCACATCCCTGATTTTGTTGTGAATTAATGACACTTTGTTCATCCACTTCCCTGGATGTTCTAAAGGCAGCAAGATGCAATGCTGTAGGATTAAATTGTGCTATAAAATTGCTTTAAGGAAAGCTCCAACTTTTTTCTTTGCCTCAAAAGCAGTTAATAAAAGCAAGAATGTGTTCATAATACACCCCTATAATAAGAACATATATAATTTTTAAAATGTAAGTCTTCTACAAACTAATTTTTTTAATGTCTTATCCTAATCCCAGATCTATTCAAATATAGAAAACCTCTCCCATTTGGTTTCAAACTGTATGCAACATAATTATATTCATTTAATGTACTGAAATCTTAGGGTGTGAAATAATATGGTTCTCTTCTTTGAACAAAGTGCTTTGTACCTCTCCTGCCTCTCTTCTCCATAATATTTTTGTGTGCAACACAGATCCTTTAGGTAAAAAAAAAACATGCCTTTGCTATGTCTCTTCATCCTGGATAAGAATCACAGAATCACAAAATTGTAGGGGTTGGATGGGACTTCTAAAGATCATCTTGTCCAACTCCCCTGCTAAAGCAGGTTCACCTCAATCAGGTCACACAAAAACACATCCAGGTGGGTTTTGGAAACTTCCAGAGAGTCCACAACATTGCTGAGCAGCCTGCACCAGGGCTTCCTCACCCTCATAGTAAAGTTTTTCCTTATGTTTAAGTGGAACTCTTTGTGTTACAGTTTTTGTCCATTACTTCTTGTCCTATCACTGGACACTACCTAAAAAAAAATGTTGTACCATCTTCTTGACATACATCTTTTAAATACTTGTAATTATTAATGACATCCCCCCTCAGTCTCCTCCAGGCTAAACCGGTACCACAACACACAAAACTAGGTCATTGACGTGGCAAAACCAGAGGAGTTACTGTAATTTTTATGTAAAGTCTTGTTTTATTATTTAGTTCCAGTTCATATATACTAAATATAACAGTATCAAAAGGTGTGCACATGAAATTTGTGTGTAAGCAAAACAGTTTTCATAGGTAATGTCCATGCTTTAATTGTTTCATACTCTAGTTGAAAAGCTGAAGACATGGAAGACATAATTAAGAAGTCTATGTGATTAACTCATAATTTTACTCAGATCTACAGCTTTAAAAGTCTATTAGCTGGATTCTATCAAAGTGAAATTAATTCTTATATTTGGTGTAAATCTTTGCCCTCTGAATGGCAAAACTTTTTTAACAGAGAAAGACAGGAACAGCAAAAAATATCAAGTGGAAATCTAACCTTTTCGTTACCTTTATGAAAAAGCTGTAGAGAGGAAGTAAACCTTTGTCTTTCTGCTCCACAGACACCATTCCAAACAGCAACAGAACAGAAAGTAACTATAAAACATGATTTCCTTCAAAAAACAGATCAAAATTCTTATTCAAACAGAAATATTACCTCTGAAGCAATTTTGTATCTCTCTGCTTTGCAGTCTATTTCAAGACAAGAGCTCTCTCCCAATAGTCTTCCTACTATAGATTGAAAGCATCACTCTATATATTCAACACATTTACCATATACACATTCTGACCTGAAGAGAATTTAATTCCTGTAGGATTGTGAGATGAGGTTCTTTATCTGTATTTTAAGTCCTTGCAACCATATCAAATCTAATTTGTAACTCATTTATTTAAAGATAACCTTAAAAGTGTTTAAAGTATGTAAATCAATTCAATACAATTAATTAAATATTAAAGATTTGTCAAGTCTTGGGTTTTTCTTCAAATGTTCTGTTGCACAATTATTCTCTGCACCAGATTGTCCTGCCTTCTCTCATCCTTGCTGCTGCTGCCTTCATTTTCCAATCAAGATAAGGCATAGGACAAGGGGTAATGGGATGAAGCTGGAACACAGAAAGTTTTATTTAAACATAAGAAAAAAACTATTTCACTTTGAAGGTGAGGGAGTCCTGGCACAGGCTGCCCAGGGTGGGTGTGGAGTCTCCTTCCCTGGATATCTTCAAGATCCACCTGGTTGCGTTTCTATGTGACCTGATCTAGATGGACCTGCTTTAGCAAGGGGGTTGGACAATCTCTAATCTCTAATAATCTCTAAAGATCCCATCCAACCCTACCATTCTATGATTCTATGATAATTAAAGTTACTGTATTTTTATATTTCAACACACTGTCTTTTGAGAATGAGGATAATTTTTTTCTGAAGATCTCTGTAGTTAATTCACAAAATGTCTGTTCAATTAAACTTTTGAAAGTATGAATACATCGAAACAATTTAAAACGAAAACACATCTCCTTTCCTTTTTTTTTTTTTTTGCAAGACTGGGCTATTTTTGAGCAAGTAGTGCTGGGTTTGTCACTGGTATTTCTGCAGTAAAACAGAAAAATACACAGGTTATCTTTTTTGTTTCTTCCAAGAGAGACTTAAGCTGCTATTGCCTACTTTGTGTACTGGCCACAAAAGGAAGCTCTTAGAATATCATTAACCACCACATCCACTGCTGGGCCTTTTTCCTGGGCCAACCTCTTGTCATACTAAGCACTACAAATATACAAAAACAATGAAAGTTGACCTGCTTCTGATAATTTGTCCACATGAAAGCCAAAGAAGTGATGGGATTTGTCTGCTGAAGCAACGTGAGCTTCATGAGTGCTGCAATGACATAAGCTCTTTCTACTCACAGAAGCAAATGCTTCCATTGGCTACACACTGTGATTTTGCTCCACAAACCTTCCTACATCTTGGCTGTAGTTTTGTCTCAGTCTTCTCAGATATAGCAGGATTGCAAACTATTTTATGTTTTCCCAGAGATGAGATTCTCTGGCTCCTCATCCTCATTTCCTCTTCTTCTAGACGTACTCTAATGTGCTCTGAAACAGAGCAACCTTTCTTTAAGCCTTTTCCTCACACATAAGTGCTAAATTTAAAAATTATAACTATGGTTTTCCACTGAACAATCAGCAAGGAAGTGTATCTTTATTGTGTAAAACAGTGTAGGTCTAACCATATCTGGCAGATAGTCTACCCAAAATGTTTATGACACACCATGAAAAGATGATTGAATAGCCCAGTATTCAGTAGTCATTTGAATAGTAGATCTATTTTACTTAAAATGCCATGAGTTTAGATGAATGCTACTTTGATTTATTTCTATCACAAGAGCTTTCATGGGGCAAAATCAAATACAAACTTTCACATGTATTCCTTTATTCTTTTTGGCACTTGAGCTAGTAGTTAATTTTCTTGGCAAAAACAAATGTTTTAAATTACTTTATTCTGATTCACAAGCTCAGGACAATTGTTCTTATATACCATTTTCAATTCATTATTATCTTCTGCCACTCTTCAACAGGCTTTCCAAGGAGATGACAGTGATAAGCCTATCAGACTACTTACAAGAAAAACACAATGAGTTGCTTTCCAAAAAACTTGACAGTATTTGCACAGGAGAAAGGTTATAGTCATAGACAGGTAACTATGAACTAAGAAAACAGATGACAGGTAAAAACAACCCTTCAGTCATCTCACTCATAACACCCTGTGTTTACTATTCTTTCCAGATTGCTGTACTGCTCCTACATTAGGACCAGAAATCTTAACCTTTACAAGTGGAAAAGCAAATACCAGTCTTTCTAAAAAGGATCCATTCCCTTTCAGTTCTGCATCTCTCACTTCACATTCATCCTGTTAGAGATCAGTGCAACAGTCTGTACTTTTTTTCATCAGTTGGTTTATGCCCCAAAATCCTCTGCTAACTATGAAATCATAGTCAGGAGATATAAAGTTCAAATATGATAGTGTGAAGTGTAACAAATTAATTGAAGAAACCATGATTTGCTTCTAAACAGTTGCTGAGCCGAGGGATAAACTGAATTATGACAGAAATTGTTCAGAAAGCGTTATTTATGACATTTACTGGATAAATTATTTTCTGAGCACAAGTACTAAGAAATAGGAATATACAAGCAATCATTGACAGATTATTTACTTTTCCTCTGGTGAACCTGCATCAAAACACATCTAAAGACATATAACTAATGCAAAATCTGACTATGAGGATATGAAAATAAGAGAGTTGGTGAAACATTGCCTAAATAAATCAATAAAAAAATAATGTAAGGACCAAAATAATTGGATTTTTTTCTTTAATTCCATTAAGGTCATCATGGAACCACAAAAACAGTTTAGAAGGGACACCTAGAGGTCATCTGCCTCAAACACCTCTCTCAGATCATGTCCAGTTAGGTGGGCTGTGATCAGTCACATTCAGGATATCTCCAAGGACCTTTCTTCCAGCATCTGATCACTCTCATGGGGAAAAGCTTCCCAGTGTTTATTCAAAATTTCCCTTGTCACGATCTGTGTCCATCACCTCTCCTCTTACCAACATGCACCTTCAAGGACAGTCTCATTCCATCTTCTTTATTTCCTCCCATTACAGAGCTGAAGACTACAATGAGATTTTCTTTATACATATCTTCAGGTTGAACAGACACAGCTCTCTGCAGGCCTATCCTTACACAACAGATGTCTTAATCCCTCAATCACCTAGGTGACCCTTCATGGAACTCACTTAAGTTTGCCAATATCATATCCACGTGTACTATGGAGCCCAAAATAGCACACAACACTCCAAAAATGTGTATGTTGCAGATGGTGCCTATGAGCATGCCACGTTGTTTTGCAATAGGGTAAAATGGAGCCCAGTAGTATAAGAACATCTAAGTTACAAAGTTCATGTGATCTTTATTCTCATGTCTATTTACTGTAAACTGTCAACCAATGGGTGTTTACATTGCAAGACTGGGGAATATTACACATCTAAAAAATTAAATTCACTAAGAATCATACACACTCCATCATTTTTCATACTATTAATCTGTAACAGAAGTCATGCACCTATTTTCCCCAGAGTATCTGAAACGAAACAGAAATGTGAAATAGGAAAGCAGAAAAGTGCAGTGTCTGTGAAGAGTACAGAACTGGAATGAAAAATAAGGTATTCTTGAGAACAATGTTTTAGCTCTTTGGGTTTGAGTATCTCTAACCAGTAGTATTTTTCAGAGCTCTATTTTAATTAAAGGATTTCTAAACTCATTGCTTTTCCTTTTTGTTTGAATGTAGATAAAATAGGACCTCTAAAGAAAGGGATAGCTGACAAGCCTATTGTCCTACTTGGGGAGAAAGGAGAGTAAGGCAGGAGGAGATGTAGGAGAGACCTTTTTTCTCTCCCCAGAATATTCAGGTTCATCTTAGCCTGCCATGTGTTTTCTGCAGGTATAGTTCTGGAATATCTCTCCTGCCTGAATTTGAGTGTACTAGATCTTTTAATCCTCCTAAATCACAGAATCACAGAATGGTAGGGGTTAGAAGGGAGTTTTGGAAGTCATGTGGTCCAACCCACCTGCTAAAGCAGGTTTACCTTGATCAAGTTGCACAGCAGCACATCCAGGTGGGTTTTGAAAAACCTCTACAACCTTCCTGGGCAGCCTCTACAGGGGCTCCCTCAACCTTACAGTAAAAAAGCTTTTCCTCATGTTCAAGTGGAACTTCCTGTGTTCCAACTTGTTCTAGTTATCTCTTGTCCTGTCACTGGGCACTAAATAAAACATCCCTTTCACCCTATCCTCTCAAAAGCTATCTTTTAGGTATTTGTAAGTGTTGATAAGGTCCTCAGTCTTCTCCAGCCTAAATAGCCAGGTCTCGCAGCCTTTCCTCCAAACAGAGGTGTTCCAGTCCCTTTATCATCTTGGTAGCTCTCCACTGGGGTCTTTTAAATTCTCTCAACCAAGGACAAAAATGTTCATGTAGAGGCAAATCCTTGAAATGCTCAGGCTATGAGTGGTGTAGTGTGCAACATCTGTTCTTTTCAGGTATGAAACTTCTTTGTCCTTATACATGAAGTCCTGTGTACATTAATGGATGCCTATCAGTGCTCAGGAAATGACTGTTTTCTTTTCTGCATTTATATTCTTTTAGGAAAATATTTTTTTAGAATTACAGATTATCCAGCAAAACCTTAAAAAAGGAGCACAATGTTTGTACTACATGGAATTCAAAAGCAATTTCCTTTTTTTTTTTTTTCGTGGATATTTCTCAAAGAAAATCAGTGATGCAATAGTAACACTAGTGACAGTTTTTATAAGCAAAGTTATAAATATTGCACCATGAAGCCAAACTAAGGAGTAGTAAAGGATATTTAACAATCAACAGATACAGATTAGTCTCTGTGGTGGTTTAGCCCTGGCTGGGTGCCAGATGCCCGCAAAGTTATTCCCCCTCCTAAACTGCACAGGAGAGAGAGAAACATAACAAGAGGCTTTTGAGTTAATGACAGGGAGATCACTCAGCAATCAGTGTCATGGGCAAAACAGACTCAACTTGGGGATAAATCGTTTGATTTATTAAAGAACAACCAGAACAGAACAGGGAAACGAGAAATAAAAACTGAATCTTAAAACACGTCCCCTCACTCCTCCCTCTTCCCAGGACTATTTTTCCTTCCCTCCAGTGGTGCAGGGGATGGGGTATGGAGGTTGTGGTTAGCTCATTATGAATGGACTTTGTTGCTGCGTCTTCTCAGGGGGTGCCTCATCACACTTCCCATGGCTACACTGTGGGGTCCCTCCCCACGGGACACAGTCCCTCGCGAACTTCTCCAGTGTGAGTCCTTCTCATGGACTTTGTTAAAAACTGCATGGGGCCTCCCACAGGGCCAGCTCCTCACACCCTGCCCCAACTTGAGTCATTCACCTGGAAAACAGTCCTGCAGTTCCTCAGGCAGTTCCAACCTGAGTCCCTCACAGGATCACAATTTCTGACAGTAAATTTGATGTGGTGTGGGCTCTTCTCTCCACGGGCTCCCAGGTCCGGCCAGGAGCTTGCTCCAAGGTGGGCTTCCCATGGAGTCACAGCCTCCTTTGGGCATCCATTCACTCAAGTATGGGGTCATCCATAGGCCGTGAGTGGATCTCCCCTCCCTCATGGTCCTCCATGAACTGCAGGGGCACAGCTGCCTCACCTTGGTCTTCACCACAGGTCACAGAGGAGTCTTTCTTCCAATGCCTGGGTACCTTCTCCTTCTCCTGACCTTGGTGTCTCTGGTGCTCTCACACTCTCACTCCCTTCTGCTGCTGCTGCAGTTTAGCATCTGCACAGCAACTTCTTCCCCTTGTCCAATATGTTGATCAAATATTATCTGCATTGTCTCAGCCTTGTTCAGCTGCGGGTCCATCTTAAAACTGACTGGTCGGATACAGGGGAAACTTCTGGCAGCTCTTTGTTTAAAGAAGACACTCCTATAGCTTCTCTCTACCAAAACCTGGCCCAGGCAAAACCTCTACAGTCTCTATTTGGATTTTCTAGTGTCTGCATGTGTAGCTTTGGGAATAAAGGGGAATTATATACCTTAGTATTTTAGAAAGTTCCTTGAGCGTTGACCTACATGATTAGGCAAAAGGGAATTTTTGCAAAACATTTCTTTTCTTAATCCATTATGACAAGGACAGCAAACAGTGATGAAGTTCAGCTAGATCAGATCAATTATGTTTCAATGAAGTCAGGATAGCATTTTCAAAAGCCCCAAAGTTCTATTTAGTAAGTAATTTGTGGAGTTCAAAGACTCCACTAAAATGTAACACAACTATTCATTTCAGAAGCCTTTGAAAATTTGCTTAGTAAGATTTCAAAGCCCAAATCTTCAGAGATACCTAAGTGCCGAAGACTCACAGGTTTCAGTGAGAGATTGCCAGGCACTTTAATGCTTTTAAGCAGTGTGGTACATATTCCTTCCATGAAAGCAGGATTGAGAATGTTTTGAAAATGTACATAGGTCTCAACAAGAAAGTTCCACCGAGCAGTGTGAGAAGAAATAGAAGAAACAAAGCATTCTTCTGAAAACACATAACTTAGCACTGGCTGCCACATAGAGAAAGGGGTATTTGTTTGATGTTTTTGTTATAATATAAAGTCCTCTGTCCTAGTTGAGCTGTTTCAGGATAACTGCACTTACAGGTCTGCATCAAATTTAGATCTATCTTCTACAAACAACAGGGCAAAGGAAAATACTGTATACCATTTACACTGGAGATTGGAATAACTCAGTGAGGAAAGAGATGGAGTTTATAATAATGTCCTTTGTCTGTTTCAGTCTAGTTTTCTTCATACAATCTCATATAGTGCTTGATCCTATGTTCGTGACCAGCATTGCTAAGACATCTACATGTTAAGTACTGCTGTACATTGTCTGCAGAGTGACCCTTCCTATCCCAAGTGAGCAGACTGAGAGTGGGAAGGAGGCTGGCAGGTGACACAGCCAGGACAGATGACCTCAACAAAAGGGCATCCTATATGTTATGTATAACATTGTATTCAGCAATAAAACCAGGGGCAGTTTCCCAGTGTAACTCTTGCTTAGCTACTGGCTACACGAGTCAGCCATTAGTGAGTGATTGCTCTGGTATCATTTACTTTTTGTTTTGTTTTAGTTTCTATTTTCCTTCTAGCTATTAAACTGTCTTTATCTCAATCCACACATTTTCTTACTTTTGCCATTCTGATCCTCTCCTCTGACCCTCTGCAGAGATTAAGCAAGCAGCAATTAGGGGCTGAGCTGTCTGCTGAGGCTAAGCCATAACAAATCAGCTCAGGTTTAAAAATGTAACCTCACAAAGAGTATTTCAGCGTGGCTGCTACATTATGGCTCATCATAGCTTAGACTGTAAAATGATAGGAAATATATGAAAGGGAAAACCAGATTTTTCTATTAATTTTATTTTTAAAGGATAAGCCTTTTCTTTATGTTTTTCTCCTGGTATTTAACAAGACCCTCTATCATGTCAAGTTCTTGTTGCCAGACTTGCAAACAGATGCAAGTGGCTTTGGAAGAGCCCACAGGGCTACTAACAAGGTAAAATAAGATGACATTACAAAAAAACAGCATAAGTACCTTAACATGTGCAAAATTATGCTATTTGAGCAACTGTAGTAATAACTCTCAAGACGCTACTTGCAGAACCAACTGCAGATTTATCAGTTGAGTGTGTGGAGATTTCTATACTTTTAATCTTCCTTTAAAAAAAAATCTAATACCATATTAAAGAAGTTTAAGGGCAGAATTTAGATTTTGCCTCTTAGATCCTTGTACAGTTGGTCTTCGTTCCCATATTCCTTGTTCACATCTGTGTACTCAGAGAGAGGAGAGGCAGCCAAGCATAGGATCTGCTCTGTACTGCAGAGATCTGAGAGTGAGATGGTGTTCCAAAAGGAGATGGGGAAGACATCAATGCAGCTGCATGTTATTGCGTCATTCCATTGAACTCATCTACTTAAACCGCCAGAAATGATGGCTCTTTCTAGCTATGTAGCTATAGCTTTGAAGTGCTTTTTGGTTCATGGGGTTTATTTTCCCCTTCCAATTCAAAGTGGAATAGGAAGCATCAAAAGGAATGAAAAAAAACCTCTTGTGAAAATTTCTGTGTGATCTGAAGAGAGTTTATTGAATTTCACAGCAGTTAATGCTCACATGAAACTTAAGGTTGATTTTAGAAATTCATGCAGTCCAGATAGCTCTTTTTAGAGAAGAGTTAGTGGTATTTTCATCTGAGGCATTTTTGACTCAGGACTAGTAACACATTTATTTCTGCAAGTCTCCTGTTTTCTGAGGATGGGTCATTAAACAGAACTAGACAAGGTAGGCAAGACTCACCCCCTGAACTCTAAGCAACAGAGTCTCTATCCACTGCTTGTCAATTTGATGGCTCTTAGGAAGGGGAATGAGTGAAATTATTCATCACATCCATCTGGTTCTTCAGAAGGGAGAATTTTAGCAGCTACTTGCTAAGAGGGAGAAAGAAGTCCTGTGTCACAGATGGAATGATGCACTTCAGTTGACGGAGAGAAGCAACAATATATTTCCTTGATATAAGACAGTGAGCTAATAAAGCTCAGTGGTAAATGAGACTGATTTAACAAGACTCAGTGCCAAGGTATACTTGATTATCTACTGCAGAGAGGACAAGGTCAGACAGAACTGTCAAGGAGGCCTACCTGTTGATCTGTGAGATTCAGAAGGACCCTGTTGTGACTTAAACCCAGACAACAATAACCAAACCACACAGTTGCTCACTCTTTTCCACCTTGGCAGGATAGAGAGGAGAATCACCAGGAAAAGGTAAAGCTTTGTGGGTTGAGATAAGGACAATTTACCAGAACACCACAAGGAGAGAACAAGCAGCTATAGCAACAGTGAAGGAAACCAAAGAAACAAGCACTGCCTAGTGTCACTGCTCACCGCCCTCAGCCCGACACTTGGCCTGAAGGAAAAGCTGCTGCTCTGCCCCAGCAGCTGCCTTTAGATACTGAGTGTGACAATAGCATGGTATTAAATAGCCTGGCCTTCATCTTCAGAGCTCCATCCTTTGTATCAGCCTTTCAGATTTCCTGCTCAGATGTTATCAACCCACTGCTTCAGTTTCTCTATTTTCAGCATTGGGTGCACCTCCTGCATCAGGTCACCCCTTTCTGAAGAGCACATTCAGGGCAAAGGTTTACCAGAAAATACACAAGACAGAACAGCAGATTCACAGTAACATGAAGATAGAAGGCAGTTGTTGAATCAGACCCACAAATCCACAGGCTGTTGCTTGAAAGGCCTGTGTTAAAACTGGCTCTGGCTCTCCAGTGCATGAAAACAGTCTTTTCAATGGGACAAAGCCCTGGATCTTTGTGACAAAGTGGTGCTTATTTAGTAATTAATATAATTCAGTTCACTGGCTATTATCACCCAAAATAAAATCCCCCTGAGGTACACAGTGAAATTCCCCATCCTTTCACATCATCCACCAAGTGCATCCAAATCCTTGAGTCAAACAATCCCTTGGCTGGGTTTGCCTTTGGCTGAGGCAGGATCAACTCAAACTGTCTTTCCTAACACGCTCTTCATACACACTACAAGGACTTTATCCCCTTCCACAGGTAGGTACAAGCTCTGATTGGGCAGGGGCAGCTCAATTGACAGATCCTCTCATGTTGATTATCCAGGTGGCCTGTGCTAGATGTGTTTCCCAATGTTTGAAGATTCCCACTTTCCATCACTCTTGGTGTAGTCTTTGACAGTCCATTATATCACTCAGTTTTTCCAGAAACTGGTGCATGATAGAGGATGTGATAGACCCACTCAATGTCATGCTCTTTGGCCCTATAAGGTTGTTTTAAACAAATGTCCCAGTATCTGACTTGATTCTTTCTGGGATGTCATGTCACAACAGGATTTGCCTTTCAAGCCCCAGGATAGTGTTCCAGGTGGTGGCATGAAGCACAGGATACATTTCCAGCCACCCAGTGGTCACCTCCACCATGGTAAGCGCATAACATTTGCCTTCGCCAGTTTGCAGGAGTGTAATATAGTCAATCTGCCAAGTCTCTCCATATTTATATTTCTGCCATCATCCTTCATACCATAGGCTTCAATCACTTGGTTTGTTTGATGGTAGCACGTCTCACATTCACAGATAACCTGTGCAATAGCATCCAAGGTGATGTCTACCCCTTGATCATGAGCCCATCTATAAGTAACATCTCTTGCTTGATGACCTGAGGCATCATGGGTCCACTAAGCTGTAAACAATTCACCTTTACCTTGCGAGTCTAAATCCACCTGCACCACTTTAATGTTGGCAGCTTGGTCTGCCTCCTGGTCGTGCTGATGTGCACAGCCTGGTTCTCAGCCTGGTTCTTTGGTACATGGACATCTACATGTCGCACCTTCACAACCAGTTTCTCCATCTGGGCAGCAATGTTTTGTCACAATGGGGCAGCCAAGATGTGTTTGTGCCAATGTTGCCAACTGTTTAGTTTCCATTGTTGCAGTTACCCCCACAGAGTATTTTCCACCATCTACAGGTCAGTACAGAGTTAAAGTATTGGCCAGTTTTCTTGTTCGACAATATCTAAAGCCATCTGGTTGGCTTTCACCTCTGCAAACTGACTCAATTCATCCTCTCCTGCAGCTTCAGTGACTTGTCATAGAGGATTCCATACAGCCGCCTTCCACTTTCGATGTCATCCCACAATGCAACAGCATCCTTTGATGAACACGGCATACCACTTCTTGTCTTCTGACAGCTTAGCATGTGTCACCTTCTTCTCACTTTCTTCAAAATGTTTGTCCTCTGGCCAGTTGGGGATCACTTCCATGATGCCTGGGTGACTGGAGTTTCCTATGAGAGCTCATTGTATGATCAATGCAACCCACTTATTCCACATAGCATCAGTTGCATGAAGTGTGCAGGAGAACCTCCCTTTGAACATCCAGCCCAGCACTGGCAGTTGGCTGCTAAGTGTTGTGCTTCTGTGCCAATCACTTCCCAGGCAGATCGAACTCCTTCATTTGCTGCCAGTATTTCCTTCTCTGTTGGATATAGTGGGCTTGGGATCTTCTGCACTCCTAACTGCAAATCCAAGTGTTCAGCTGCTAGTTTCACCAGATTCTTTTGTGTCAGAGGCTCCAGGTAGGGCCATTCTCTCTGGCTGCAGTGTAGAGCAAGTTTTTCATAACTGATACTGTCTGTACTGGTCCAAGGCNACACACCCGGCAGCCCTGCACAGATCGCTCTGACATATGCTCATCCCAAAAGCTGCAGCTCTTCTCTGACTCTCGTGTGGGTCTGCTCTGCGGTGCGCAGGGTCACCAGCACAGCCTGCACCATGGCCACCTCTTCACAATCTCTGCCAGTCTGAGNTTGTTGTTGTTCAGGGCCCCATTTCAAATATTTTTTCTTCTGAATGACTTGATAGAGAGGCTTTACAGACACACTGTAGTTGGGAATGCGCATCCTCCAAAAACCCACAATACCTAAGAAAGTTTGTATTTCCTTTCCATTAACGAGCAGAGACATGGCTGTAATTTTGTTGACAATGTCCATTGGGATATGTCAATAACCATCTTCCCATTTCATTCCTGAAAACTGGATCTCCTGTGCAGGCCCTCTGACTTTGCATTGTTTTACGGCGAAGCTGGAATTCAGGAGGATTTTAATTATTTCCATGCCTTTTGCTGAGTTTCCCCAAATAATAATATCATCAATATATTGTAGGTGTTCTGGGGCCTCACCCTTTCCAGCCTGGACTAGTCCATGGCAAACAGTAGGGCTGTGTTTCAGTCCCTAAGACAGTCGATTCCAGGTGTAGTGGATGCTCTTCCAGGTGAAAGCAAACTGAGGCCTGCACTCTGCTGCCTCTGTGTCATGGTTTAGGCCCATCCAGGCACAAAAGACCAGGATTGGACTCAAGTACCACAGACCCGAGAATTGCCAAAGGACGTGGAGGGCTTAATTTGACACTTATGGTCCCGAACAAAACAGACTAGGCTACTCTTGGGGAAGAAAACAGAAAATAATCCATCACCAGCCAAAACATAACCATAAAATCCCAAAATATAACCCAAATCAACACAGAGTGGTACAATGATGAAGAGCACAACCAACCTTTTAAGACCACCTTCTCCTCACTCATCCTCTCTTCCCGGGCTTAGAGCCCTGATTCTAATGTCTTTATCTCCTCCCCCACTGAATGGCTCAGGGGGGCAGGGAATAGGGGTTTCAGTCAGTCTATTCCTGATGGCTTCTGCTGTTTGTCTCTCCTCAGGGCAGGCAGGCTCCGCGCCGAACCTCCCTACTCCTCTGTGGGGTCCCTCACACACCCGGCAGCCCTGCACAGATCGCTCTGACATATGCTCATCCCAAAAGCTGCAGCTCTTCTCTGACTCTCGTGTGGGTCTGCTCTGCGGTGCGCAGGGTCACCAGCACAGCCTGCACCATGGCCACCTCTTCACAATCTCTGCCAGTCTGAGCACACTCACAGGGAGCTGCTGGTGGCTCTGAGTCCTGCCATTGCCCTCCATGGGTTGCAGGGACACAGCTTTGTTCTTGCCACAGGTTGCAGAGGGGTCTCTGGTGCGGCGCTCCTCCTTCCTTCCTCCTTTTCTGACTGTGGGTTCTGCATGGTCGCCTCCACCTTGTACCACTTCTACACCTCCTCCCAAGCACTTCAAATTCCCGTCCTTAAATAGTGATGGCAGAAGCGCCATATTGTCCCAGCTTGGCTGGAAATGGGTCTGAAACCAAAAGTCGAGAGAACTCTTTACCTGGTCTGCACTGCAGCCCCCTCCCCCTGTTACCAAGCAAAAGCAGCTCCTCGCTAAACCATGACGCATTGGAATTGATGAGAATGCATTAGCAATATCAATAGTGGTGTACCATTTGACTGCCTTGGACTCAGGTTCACATTGGATTTCCAGCATGTCCAGCACAACAGAACTTAGTGGCAGTTTGATTTCATCCAGGATGCAATAGTCTACTGTTAATCTCCACTCTCCACTAGACTTTCACACTTGCCTTATGAGGCTGTTAAAGGGTGACTCAGTCCTGTTGATCATTCCTTGGCTCTCCATTTGCTGAATTAGATCACAAATTGGAATTACTTTTTGGGTCTTTGAAATACTCTCTCTTGAGGTAATCTATGCCTAGGATGCACAGAGCTTCTGGGTCCATCTCAGTGGACTGTTTTTGGCATTTATTTCCTCTTCCAACACAGTGAGCTGTTGGGATCCCCTGTCACTCTGGAAATATACATTTCTGGGGAAAGTTAACCCTGTGTCCACCAAACCCAAAACCAAGAAAGTCTTGTGGAAAAGACTAGAAAATAAGTGACATAAATCTATGGATATTCACATTACCTAATGTGGCATTAGATGATTTGATCCCAACAAATAAGTACGCCCATACATCAGAGTTAATCAAGTTGATGCAGTACCAGGTAACCAATACTATGCCTTTTGGCTTAATATAAAGGACTGAAAGCAATTTATGTCACAACCTCTCTCATTTCAGTCTAGAAAGTACTGCTTAAACAGGACCTCTGGAAAAAAAGAAAAGACAAATGTTTTGGCCACTCTTTTCCTGCCTGCGCTTCTCCTCCTTCTCAGCAGTTACAGAATACCACAGTGCAGGGACAAGGGAGGACGTAGTTTGTGCTGCTGTGCTTCTGGGCTCCTCCTTGCAGCTACTGAAATACACACAATCACAACCATTCTTAGTGCTAGTCTAGCAAGAGACAATGGTCAAACTGTCCTGAAATCAGCTACATCAGGACTTGCATGAGGATGAAGTATGAATGTTTCAACATGCCATTTCTTCTTTTTAATACTACTTTAAGTAGGCTGCTAAATGAAAAGTTCAGGGCTCACAAATTTGTGATATTAACCTATGAAAATACCACAGTCTCCATTTAAAAGAGAGAACACTACAGGTAAATGAAGACTGTGAGTGTCTTTCATGATGTTTCAGGCTGGTCAGAAAAAAAATGTATAAAAAACCCAAACCACCGATGAAACAGTAACTCTCAAAAAAAAACCAAACCCAAACTCAAGCTTACCAACAATCATCAGCTAAGTCTTTTTGCAGCCATCATCATGGTGGGATTTAAATTGGACAAAAAACGCACCTGTTTACAAACAAATGTTGACACAGGCACCTAATCACTATGGTCTAATTTTCCTTTCTTCAGGTAGATGAAGACTGTGAATGCCTTTCATGACAGTTCACGTTGGTNAGCAGCTCCTCGCTAAACCATGACGCATTGGAATTGATGAGAATGCATTAGCAATATCAATAGTGGTGTACCATTTGACTGCCTTGGACTCAGGTTCACATTGGATTTCCAGCATGTCCAGCACAACAGAACTTAGTGGCAGTTTGATTTCATCCAGGATGCAATAGTCTACTGTTAATCTCCACTCTCCACTAGACTTTCACACTTGCCTTATGAGGCTGTTAAAGGGTGACTCAGTCCTGTTGATCATTCCTTGGCTCTCCATTTGCTGAATTAGATCACAAATTGGAATTACTTTTTGGGTCTTTGAAATACTCTCTCTTGAGGTAATCTATGCCTAGGATGCACAGAGCTTCTGGGTCCATCTCAGTGGACTGTTTTTGGCATTTATTTCCTCTTCCAACACAGTGAGCTGTTGGGATCCCCTGTCACTCTGGAAATATACATTTCTGGGGAAAGTTAACCCTGTGTCCACCAAACCCAAAACCAAGAAAGTCTTGTGGAAAAGACTAGAAAATAAGTGACATAAATCTATGGATATTCACATTACCTAATGTGGCATTAGATGATTTGATCCCAACAAATAAGTACGCCCATACATCAGAGTTAATCAAGTTGATGCAGTACCAGGTAACCAATACTATGCCTTTTGGCTTAATATAAAGGACTGAAAGCAATTTATGTCACAACCTCTCTCATTTCAGTCTAGAAAGTACTGCTTAAACAGGACCTCTGGAAAAAAAGAAAAGACAAATGTTTTGGCCACTCTTTTCCTGCCTGCGCTTCTCCTCCTTCTCAGCAGTTACAGAATACCACAGTGCAGGGACAAGGGAGGACGTAGTTTGTGCTGCTGTGCTTCTGGGCTCCTCCTTGCAGCTACTGAAATACACACAATCACAACCATTCTTAGTGCTAGTCTAGCAAGAGACAATGGTCAAACTGTCCTGAAATCAGCTACATCAGGACTTGCATGAGGATGAAGTATGAATGTTTCAACATGCCATTTCTTCTTTTTAATACTACTTTAAGTAGGCTGCTAAATGAAAAGTTCAGGGCTCACAAATTTGTGATATTAACCTATGAAAATACCACAGTCTCCATTTAAAAGAGAGAACACTACAGGTAAATGAAGACTGTGAGTGTCTTTCATGATGTTTCAGGCTGGTCAGAAAAAAAATGTATAAAAAACCCAAACCACCGATGAAACAGTAACTCTCAAAAAAAAACCAAACCCAAACTCAAGCTTACCAACAATCATCAGCTAAGTCTTTTTGCAGCCATCATCATGGTGGGATTTAAATTGGACAAAAAACGCACCTGTTTACAAACAAATGTTGACACAGGCACCTAATCACTATGGTCTAATTTTCCTTTCTTCAGGTAGATGAAGACTGTGAATGCCTTTCATGACAGTTCACGTTGGTCAGGAAAAAAAAAAATTAAAGAAAACCCAAAATAACAACCCTCAAAAAAAAAAAAAAATTTGCCAACAATCAGCAGCTAAGACTTTTTGCAGCCATCAGTGTTAGTGAGATTTGAATCAGACAAAAAAATATACAAAAATCTAGTAATAAATCCTCAGATTACATTCACCATCCCAAAGAATATTTAAAATATAAACTCCTGACTGAGGGAAATTCCACTCCTTTGAAATCAGCAAACAAATACCTGGTATTACAGCTCTGACTAACTTAGATTTTGTTTGGTGGAATCTGGTGCTAAAACATGTCTTATTAATACCTGTAGGACTCTTTTATCATGTAAATGTTCTGTTGAGAAAGATATTTCTATGTTGCAAAATAAGTCAACACAGGAGATGTTAACAATTGTGTGCACTGAAGAGCAGCTGAACTTACTGCCAGTACTCATAGTTATGTATTTTGGAAACTTAATGGTATTATTTTACATTTTATAGTTTATAGCTCATACTAAATAAAATTTAATAAGCAACTAATGTTGCATATATTTAGATCCATTAAAGATCTCCACATAAGTACACTTCTATTGGTTCTAAAATCTTCCAAATTGCCGTACTATTTTAATTTGCAATATAATGCAGTAAATAGGTAGCTAATTTCAATTAAATAATTGAAGTATGCTATATCAAAAATAGTAATTTATGCGTAATATCTGTGTTTTCTTCCTTCTGTCTCTGAATAACCTATGTGTTGTTCTGCTGAAATATGTAAATTATTGTTTCTACCTGGTTTATTGCCATAAGGGACGGCTTGAATACTTAGTTTATTATAGCAGATATGAATTAAAATGCATCAGTTTACTGGAAACCCCCTCTGCGAAAGTGCGAATCCTTTTTTCAGCATTCAGGCAGCCACACATGCAGAGATGCAATGCAAATACTGGAAGAACAGCATGAATCTGGAGACATTAATCTTCCTAGTGAGAAACTATACTAGGAAAAAACAGAAAATGGCTCATTGGTAAATATTGCCACCCTTTCAGGAAATTTGTTTGAAACACTTGAATGCAAAGGCATCCTGATTTCAGGTCAGACAATAAGTTATTGAAATATTATCTCAATCTCCTCAGGTGCTGAATGTCCTACTTCAGCAAAGGGCTAATGATTTCCACATTGATTTGGTCAAAGAATGCCCAGGTGTGCCCATATGCTCAGGTTTATCCAATTTAGTTGAGACCATTTTAAAGGAAAAGCCTAGGATCCAGGAAGAAGCTGTGACAACCCATATGTCTCAGCTAGAAACTACGTTATGGAGACTTCTGCATGCTGTTGCTGACTACAGCATGCTGCATGTAGACTGTGGCAGCCAAGCCCAGGGTTCATTCTCCAAGTGTCCTAGCTAATATTATTGGCTTTCCAATTGCATCATTCCTTTCTCATTTAAATTGGCAATTTAAAATCTTGCTGGTTAGTCTGATTGGATTAAAAGCTAATATATGTAAAGGAAGCTTGGCAAATGGAAACACTGGTTTCTAAGATTTTTCTGTTCAACATGCTAGCAATTTTTTTTTTCTGAAGTCAGTAGGAAAATATCAAAAACTGATTCTGTACATACTTACACCAAGAATGTCAGCAACAAGAGTTTTTAATTAAAGTATAGAATATTCAAAGTTCGAGTATTCAAACACCTGTCAGTATCTGGTTGGACACATGAATACTAAAAAAAAAATATGTTGTGTAGCTGGTTAATGACTTTCATTTTGTTGGTTTTCTTCATTGTTGTTTTGGCAAATAATCAAACTTTCAGATTCAAGCTCTGGTGTGAGCGGAACACTATTAAGGACCTGACTGAGAAGCAAGACATAGCTGAAAATTGGAATTTTGCTACCTACATTAGAGTTTTAACTTGAACAACTACTGCTGAGGGACAGTACTTCTCAACTAAGTGAGGTCAGTACTAGACAAAAGGATGTAGAGGACAAGTAAAGTTGTTTCAGTCTGCAAAGTGTGCCATATCAAGTAGAGGGGAAATACTTATAACTCTATTGTTTGGGATAGGTCTGAGATGAGAAAAGTTGGTATCTCCTGTGAAGAGTATTTATTTATATACTACTAGAAGGTTGTATGTTACCATTCTTTATCATGTATCCTGCACTTAGATATCATAAAGGACAGTGTAAAGATAGCCAGGAAAATGAAGCATTATTTCATGCTTCATGGACCCAGCTGGGTGCAAAAGATGCACCATCAGGGGAAGGGGCTGTAATGGTGGCTCCTGTAAGGAGTTGTTTGAAACTCTCCTCAGCTCTGAGTCAGATCCACTTCTGGGGCTGACCCAATTGGGAGCCTCCAGGATCACTTTTTTTAAGAAGCCAGAAGAGGAGGGTTCTTCTTTCATTTCTGGGAGTTGGTGGAAGGAGTTGGATGAGAGAAAGACAACCATGCAGACCCCAAGGTCAGCAAGGGAAAAGAGTAAGTGGTATAGTGGAGACCCAGCTGCACCCTGTGGTGAGACTGTCCCCCTGCAGCCCAGAAGAGAGGAATAGTGAATATGGGATCTGCTAGCTGCTCATATAGAACCTCATACCAAAGCTGGTTACTGTGCCCAGAGGAGATCATGAATTTGTGAGAGGGTGGCATTGCAGCAGAAGGTACTTGGAATGCTACAGGCCGCAGAGGAGTCCCATGCTGGATGAGTTTGTGAGCAGAAGCTGTAGCCCTTGGGAAAGACTCACTCCAGAGAGTTTCATGAGGGACTGTATCCCATGGGAGGGATCCCATGTTGGATTAGGGTAAAAACATGAGAAGATCTCCTCTTCCAAGAAGAAAGAAACAGCAGAGATCATCTGTGAAGGACTGACCACGTCCCCCATTCCCAACCCTCCTGTGCTGCTGAATAGCATGGTAGTAGAGATATTGGAAGCAGGGAGCTGAGCCCAGGAAGAAGGGAGCCTCTCTAAGTCGAGTAGTCAAGCCTGTTTTACCCAGAACCATGATTGGCAGTGAGCCCTCCCTGCTCTTCTTCTGATGCACAAGACCACTTATCTTTTCTCCTTCCATCTCGCTGGGGCCTCTGCCATCCTAAGGAAGGTGGAGATGTATGGAGGGGGTGAGGAAGAGGCTGTGTGGTCCTTCGGTGTCAACTGGGCCTGAACCACAACAAGAAAGCTAAAGCAGCCTAGGCTTTTCTCTGCTGCTACACTTGCACGAGTAAGCTTTTTCTGTCTCTTCTAGCTGCATCTAGTTCCAACAGGTAAATGCTGCAATCTTTAGGCTCTGGTTACTTGACCTGGGACATGGGGACAGGGCAGGGTGACAACTCACTGCTTGACCATACATCAAAGTATTTTCAGAAATAACCAAAGCACATATCAGAGCATATATCATCAACATTGGAAAAGGAAAATGTAAGCACAGATTTTCGAAAAGGAAAGCAGAGTTCAGCTTTATCTAGTTGGACTTGTTTTGAAAGGAGGCTAGGGCCAAATGAGTTGCAGTAATCCTTTCGAACTCAAACTATCCTCTGGTCTTATGGCTAGTAAGCTGAAAAATCAAATATTGTTAGGAAGTTGATTGAAAATAGAGTAATAAGGAATGTCTTGCTCATGTGAACAGGAGAACAGAGACAACCCTCTTAAGCAAATCTATACACATGTTAGTTCTGATCTAAAAGCTCTGCTCCATTTTGAAAGTAGCGTTACAAAAAATTGTGATGCCAACCTTTGATAATATCTTCTGCACAACTGTCATATTCTTTTCTGTCTTAAGCGAGTGGCTGTGTACCATGCCAAATTAGTACAATAACAATTTTTCTCTTTTTTTTCTTTTTAAGTTGAAGGTCTGTGGCTTTCTGGAGAAGACAACACACTGTCTCTGTTCACAGAGGTCTCTGGAAGACACCATGAAATACAACTATCCTGTTGAAATGCACTGCAGCATGAAATACTTGAGAGAATCAAGCTGATAGAGCCACAGACCTCTAATGAGTCAGTGTCAAAAAAGTTTCACATTTACAAAGTTTCAAATACAGCTTTTCAAAATTTCGATGTATCTTGACCTGCTAGGTAAGTATATCCAATATGAAAGGTATTGCAAAGCACATATTAACTCTGTGGGCATTTTAATAAGCTTCCTAATATGTCAGGAAACATGGGAGTCACAGAGGTGCTACTGTTTGGGTTTTTTTTAAACAAACAAACAAAAACTCAAACTCAAAGTCTAAACTACATAACTTTTTTATTTTACATGTTTTGTGTCCAGAAGAATAGCCAGAAATTTTGATTTTATTTTTTTTTTTAAATAAGGTGTGCTTCAAAATACACACTCATAGAAATAAAGGGTCAGAAACAGAACTCTGAAATAGATGAGCTTTATGGTCTGGCTTTTTCTCCCAGAAGGCTTTTCTAGAGCTCCACTTCTCCAATGGCTGAGAGCCTCAGATCAACACACAAGAAGCAAAATCCCTCCAAAACATTTTCGTATGCACTTACTGTACTGCAGAATAACCTTTCACCTGGGAAGTCTCTTGATATGTGGTGTATTTGTGTTCAAAACTCACATATACTCAGTCTGGAATGGATTACAAATTCACACCTCTGGCTCAGTGATCTGATCATGAGAAAGTCAGGCAACATATCTCTGGTTCAATTTCTTACTAAGTAAATTTGAAAAAAATAGAAAAGATAAAGGAAAAGGTCAGCAGCATAGAGTGTTCAGGATATTGCCTTGAAAAAGGTGGTACACAACTTCAACCTAAAACCGTGTTACCTCAGATGTGTGGGTTCTTGTCAACACGGCCATCAGCAATCGAGGTCTTGGAGCATCCAAGATGGAAGGTCAAAAGACAGATCACTTTGAAGACTTTGTGCTGAAAAAAAATATTTCTAACTACCTTTAAGGAGGATCCAAGCTTCCAAAGGCCTTTCATCTCTCCTCTGACTCATTTTTGGCCTTGAACAGTGTATTTCAGCCTTTCTGATTCTTTTCCTCCAGCTGTAAGATGTCAGGAATCCCTGTTGACTTCCGATACCTGCAGTGAGAATTAGATTCACCTGTTCCAATATATAGAGCTACCCGGGGTAATCAAGCTGAACTTCAGTCTTTCTTTTCATAGCAACAGGGCTGATCATAGCCACAGGAGAAGAGAGTGAGCTGCCTTTATGTTACAGGCAGGAAGGTGAGAGGAAGGAGGGAACAGAGAAAGCACTTAGTGCGTTGCACTGTCAGACCTAGTGGGAAGACCCTTCTGCTGATACACATCATACATGGAGAGTTTTTCTCTGACTGATAGTGCCTGCTAGGGAGGATCAATCATGAAAACCAGCAAGCCTGCCTTCTCTCTTGCCAAATGGACACTCTTCCACTGAAGCACCAGTTCTCAGTACTTACCACCAGAGTCACTTTGCGATAGGCAGAGTGCCAAAGGTATTAAGGCATAGGGAGTTGTGTGTTTTAAACAGCTGTAAGTTCCTAGTGCAAATCATCAGGGTTTTCTACCTCTCCCACCTCCCTGTATACAGCAGATATAGTGATCCTGCTGTAGAGAGTACTTATTAAATATTTCATGTAATAAATAACATCTTTTTCAGCAGGCTGTCACCTCAGAAGATAAGGGAATTAACTCCGTTCTCAATGTATACCAGTCTTTTTATTTTTTTGCCTACGGTAATAGCACTACCAGTTGCACATTTTCATCATACTTCCTCGTCCTCTTCATACTGCCTCACCGATGTGATGAATATTTCATGATTTTTTTTTTCTGATGGTAGAGGGGAATGGATTTCAAAGGCAGACAGCAAACTAAGGCACAGAAAGCTTGTGTTATCAGCTTCATTTCACATACAATGCGACTAATGACAGTTCATACTTTTTGTTTGTACCGTCTCAGCACTTGCTGCACATTGCCTTTTTAAATAAGACACAACCACCTCCACATACACTCAAATATACATATACATATATCTCTCTTTTCAAGAGAGAGACTTTTTTCTTCTGTTTTTTGAATCATAACCAGCATATTTGTTTTACCATAATCTTGGGGCAAAAATAGCAGCAGGGAACAAATGTATTTGAATCTTCCATAGTACTCTAAACCCTTCACACCATTCTCTACCTCACTTGCCCATCACTGTTCATTACAAATATACAGGTCTCATTCCACCAAACAAAATTACCCGTCTACCTGTTCTGAAGAAAAAAATAAAACAAAAATCCTTTTCCAAAAATATTTTTTTTTCCAGAGGGACACTTGTCATGGTTTAGCAAGGAGTTGCTTTTGCTTAGTAACAGGGGGAGCAGGTTGCAGTGAAGACCCGGTAAAAGTTTTTTAGACTCTTCCCCGACTCCTGGGTTCAGACCCACCCCCAGCCTGGCTGGGCCAATCTGGCGCCTCTGCGATCACTATTTAAAAACGGGAATTTGANGGGGGAGGCGGTCATGGCACAGGACATGCTGGAGAGCCTGTGCGCCGCAGAGCAGCCCCACACGAGAGGCAGAGAGGAGCAGCAACTTTTGGGACAAATGAGCATCGGTACAGCCCGTGCAGGGCTTTGGGACAAATGTGCGTCGGTTCAGCCCATGCAGGGCTGCCATGTGTGTGTGGTACCTCATGGACTTGCAAGGAGGACTGGTGAGAAGCCCACTTGCCCTGAGGTTAGACAAAAGGCAGAAGCCACCAGGCACGGACTGACTGAAAGCCCCACTCCCAGCCCCCCTGGGCCGTTCAGGGGGGACGGAGGTATAAAACACCGGGATCAGGGCTCTGAGCCCAGGATGAGGAGAGGGGTGGGGAGCAGGTGGTCTTAAAGGGCTGGTCAAACTCTCCATCTCTGTACCATTCTGTGTTGTTTTGTTTTGGTTCTGGTTTTGGGGGTTTTGGGTTTTAGTTGGTATTAAATTGTTTTCTGTTTTTCTTCCCCAAGCCGAGTAGCCTGGTCTGATTTGTCCTGCACCTTAAGCGGCAATTAAGCCCTCCTTGCCCTTTAGCAATCCTTAAGTCTTCGGTACTTGAGGCTAATAGTGGTCTTTTGTTCCCTGATGGGCCAAAACCACGACAACACTGCACCCAAATATTAATAAGTCTCAAAATGATCAAATTGCTAAAGCAAGTGACATGATGCCCACTGGGTCTCATGGGAGATTCTCAATCAATCACAGATTTTGAGTTTTGCTCAAAATAGCAAAGCCACCACACAGGACCCAGGTCCAATATTCTGCAAGGAAAGCTCTCTTCAAAACTGAGATTGTAATTTAACTTCCCCAAGTCAAATTTTCATTTATTAGTCTGTCTAATACAAATGATCAATACTGTACTTTTCCAGGATGATCTAGTTATGGAATTGCAAAACCTAAGCTGATCCCATGATTTCAGGGATCTGAAGGAACTCTGAGACTCTCTAAATTCTGCCTCGCTATCTTTCCCAAATGAAGGAATGAGTAGGTTTGTATAATCAGCTGCAGCTAGGAAATGCAGGTCACTCAAGAGTCTGAGCTGAATCCATTGTTTTGTTGACTAATCAACATAGTTTGAATAGAAAGTGATGAGTAAAAACATATTTATCCTGCTCTTTATCGTACTAGATAGTGCACTGGGCATTCGCAGTTAATCTGCCATTAGTAGTTTAAATATAGCCATGAATGTCCTAACCATACTGCCCCAGCAAGAATGATGCATAGTAACTTTTGTGCATGGAAGTCTAGATCCTGAATCCTGAGGCAGATGTGCCTCTCTGTTCTGCAAATCTTGAAAACCATGACAAATGTGAATTCTGGAGTCTATATGAAAGTCTCTATTGACAAACAGCATCAGAAGAACTTTTCTGATGTTTCCTGAAGTATACATAAGCCATTAGATAGGCATTAGATAACACATTTTAAAACACTGTGAGAGACAGATAACTGTGTCTTGGTAAACATGTTGCACGTTTTGCCTACTGGCATCTAGATAACACATTTTAAAACACTGTGAGAGACAGATAACTGTGTCTTGGTAAACATGTTGCACGTTTTGCCTACTGGCATCTAGATAACACATTTTAAAACACTGTGAGAGACAGATAACTGTGTCTTGGTAAACATGTTGCACGTTTTGCCTACTGGCATCTCCTTCAATATTTCTTAAACTTCTGTTTTGATATCTTACATTGTTTTTACAAAAACAGCCTTATGCCAGGTGAAGAAAGACCTGCAAAATAAAAATTAAGAGCTAGCATAGAAACTGTGTGATAAATGCCATCACAACAGCCAGAAAACTACAGCTTCCATTAAAACCCATTCTCCCTATTATTCCCTTGATAGTTTTCAAGTATTTCAGAAGAGATTTGGTCATTCATCTTTTAATGATCCTATTAACTACATGACAGCATAGAATAGTTATTAAATAGGTTAAATCAATGGTTCTTAAAAGTAATAGTATTCTAAAAGTTTGTGCATTCATTTTTCATGGCACCTGAGACTAACTACATGTCATTGCCAAGTGCTGTAAGGAAACAAGAACAAATTGTATTCTGATATGCAAAAAGATTTTACTCTCTGCACACTTAACTCCAGCCTGATGGAAATCAATATGTATTTTGTTTCATTTTTTTTTTAAATAGAGACTCTCCTATAGTTGAAAAATACCATAAAGCAAACCAGCTAGACAATAAGCAGTGTAAAATAGACTACTTTAACCAAACTGAGAGGAAAAAAAAACCTCAGAGAAGTTCACTTTGAAAAGTTATATGACTATTTCCTTAGATCAGTTACAACAAACTTAAAATGCCTTTAGGTATGGGTGAAAAGGGAACTGAAATCACTCTGAGATGTACCCAATTCCATTACCATGTTCCAGGAGCTAGTGAGCACTCAATGCCAGTGAGAAAAAGTTGGTGCCCGTACAGGCGTGCAGCACAAACTGCTGCCTCACTGAGGCTTGGCTCCAGTCCACAGCATATCCAGGCTTCTTATGAAAAGGATTTTTTAGAATCTCTGACACATATTCAAATTCAGGGTATCACCATTAGGATATCCGGAGTGAAAAGTGAAGCTCTGTCCCTTGCAACTATTTTTGTATTGTTTATAGCTAATGCTATCACGAATCTCTAGTTTATATGTACTTGAGCAAATGTATTACCTTTGTTTTTTGAGAAGCTACTCCTAAGCAATTGGTTTAAGACAGAGTATACAAGTCAGTTACATTAGCCCAGCCCTCTGTGAAACTCTCTTACACATTAAGACTTTTAAAGCTTGAAAACTTTTAAAGTGTCACAGATTGTCATTCAGCCTACCCTAATCATCAAAATTTGGGAAAAGCATTTTAGATGTTTGTCAGTAGCTGAAAGCCTGCAGCCCACTTTCCTTCCCCCAACAACTTAGTATTAGGAAAGTAACTAAAAACAAGTTTCAGATTTCTTCCACATAGAACACTTTGTCTTTTAACTGAGTTCAGAGCTAACTGAGAGCAAGTAACTGTAATTCAAAGCACTGTGATTGTGTTAACAGTTCTTGAAGACCCTAAAAGCCAAACTTATTTGGTTTTTTATCAGTAGGAAACAGTCCTACAACTCTCCAGTTTACAATCAGGGATACCACTGAAGAGCTTTATATTTATTCTTCATGTATTCTCCACCACCTTACTCTTCATGCACTTGAAACTGTAATTCCCATTCAGTACCATTTTATGCACACATCTTCAGATTGCAGCCCCAGGAGCTGAGCAGTAATCTACCAGCTAAGGCTAGAAAACTTCATATAAATAAAGGTGAAAAATGAGAAATATCACATCCCTGTCATACCATCTTTGTTTTAATACAGTATAACTGAAGGCATTACATATAGTTCATGTTATTATTTCAAAAACATTTCTGATACTAGGGACTCTCTTCCAGTGTCTGTGGAGATACAGAAACATTTAGATACATTCACACTTTGCTTCCACATTTCCTTAAGCCAACTGAGACTCCACAGAGAGATGTACCAGAGTAGGTCCGATGGAAAAGGAAGGAAAGCTAACCTAGAGAGGATTAAATTGCTTTCCGGTTTTACCATCAGGTGAAGTATAAATAGTTTTTACTCAGTTGGGCACTCTTCATTTTTCATGGATTGTTAAAAATGTGACAAAATCTGAGTTTAGAATGTTCAGAAGTGCTTACCTTTTTGAAAGGAGATTGTAATAACCAGAATGTTGACACTGAGGTGCTGTTCAATATCTAGGACATACTACATGTCCCTGGTAAGCAGTGATAGTAATTAAGAGAGAGTGGTGTCTTCCTCACCTCCACTGTCAGCCTCTTGCAGTCTCATTCTTGCAAGTTATACTTGTCCCCTGAGGGTAAATAAATGGTCCAAAAGCTTCAAATTTCACACCTCATTGAGACAAATGTCTCTATTACAGTAAAATTAACTATCAGAATATGGTGAAGCAAACACATCAGGAAAATGGGAGTTTGCTGAATAAAACAATTTCTTTCCAGTGGTAACTCCATTTAAAACACCTAGAAACATCAGGAAGCCCTAAAAGAGAGTTGAAAATGTATTTAAACTGGAAAATAAACCTGTATGTAAAACAACTTTTACTGGCAGACAAGCAGAAGGAAATACCAGTATTTATGCATGTGCCTAAATCAACAATAGATTTTGAAAGCATGGTGAAAGTGCCCATAATGAGGCTTAATATTTTAAAAGCTGAAGTGCCCATAATTAGACTTCAGGCTTTTCAGGTCTGCTACTTTTTTCACCATCTAAGGTACCTTATTAAGTATGAGCAAGATTTGCCCCTGAAAACCACCCACCATTTAAGTAGTGGTTATGCACATCTTGAGAAGGCGAATTTACAAGTTTAGGTCCCATAAGACAGCCAAATAAGGCAATGCATTGAATATGACAGAAACTATTCTTACTGGTTTGGTAACATCAATAGAATCAATGCCCTGTTACCTCACTGGAACAACATAGCAAACAGGCCGCTTTGTGAACAGGCTGCTTGCAATAAAATGGGAAGATATCAGGCGTCTACATCCCTAGTCAAAACAAATAACTGGGGCAAAGTGGAAAGCTGAACTTCATTACAAATATAGTGCAACACTTGTAATAAGTGAGAGGACACATACATTTTGAGGTTTTATGACTCTTTGTACAAAGAACTACATCCATTGCTTAGCATTTTGAGCATACAAAGCTTTAATTCTGCCAACCTGGAGGGCTAGCCACAAAATCCACACACTTAGTCTTCCTGTCATGGTTTCCACACTGATTTGAAAGATCAAAGCTTAAGAAGTTGGGGAAATAAATGTGATTGCCTGGTTTCCTCCAGAGCTAAAAGCCCTGAAGCAAACACCTAGTCGTCTTACTTGTGTTGAATTATACCTTAAAGCAATGTCACTGACTTGACATGCACTATGAAAAAGGTAGGATTTTATATTAAAAGAGAGATCTATTATATTTTAATATGTGTATTCTAATGGAACACACAACACAATGCAGGAAAGCCAAAAGTTTCTAAATTACAAATACTGAAATTCAGAAGTCTGAGTTACAAGATGAACAAAATTCAGAGGTTAAGTGAGAGGTGTTCTAATAGTAGTTCAAATGTTATTTCTATGGCCAGATTGAACCACAGACTAACTATATACAGGAATAGAACAGCTGTGGCAGGCTATGTAGGCCTGTGGCCTGCAAATCCTTCCAGAAAAGGTTATCCCTTCAGAAGAGGTTAGTAATTTAAATGAATCTAAATTGTTAACTATATAGCACTGGGTTTGACTGTAAAATGGCAAGAAAAGCACCAAATGAAACAAAAATTGTCAGCCATGAATTAACAAAAAAAAGTGGTTGTTAAGACTTGTACTGTTACTTTCAAGGCTCCCTGCACTAAAGCGAAAAACAGCTATTTACATCAATTTAGAAACACATTCTGTTTAAAAGTAGAAATAGAAGCGATAAGTTATAGATAAAACTAGATATATATTAATGGCTCATAGTATTCATGTAAAAATGTTACAAGCTAAAGAATAAAAAACACAATGCAAAAGCAAGTTCTTGTAGCAGAAGAGTGCACAAGAATGCGTTCTGCAGCTTCAAAGGCTTAAATCCTGTAACTTATTTCCCATTCATAAGTGATAGACAATTTATATTAAGGCCAACAAAGACCTATGAGTAGCAAAACCTGCAAGCTGAATTATTAGTGAGTTAAACCCAATGACCTTCTTCCACACGTGACCTTTGTGACACAAAGAAAAAAGTTAACTTTTCAATGACGAGTAAGTAGATAATCGGACAGGAATAACAGGATATAAAGAAACAGCACCTTTTTGTCAGAGTGCCATTTGGCTGAGCAGGAGGTTATAGAACAGTAATTAATTGCTTAATTGTTGTTAAAGGACAAGCACTAAAAAGTATGAACACTTTGCTGCAACAGTACATTAATTATAGCTGAATTTCAATTTATCTCCTGTGGGAGCACATGACATTTGCATTAATATCAGACAAGCTTACTGTGGTCATAGCTTTTGCAACAGATGCCTAATGCTAAATTAAAGCACCATTTGGCTCTTGGTCTGATATGTCCAGACATCTTAATTGTACTTTTTGTTGCTAAGTATTTTTTGCATTTAAAAAATAATACCTCTTGTAGTTCAAGGAGCTGTTAGTATGTATTCAAGAAACACTGAAAAAGAAAAACCAGAGAACGTATGTAGACTTGGAGAATTCTCTTTCAGCTGTTGGTTATTTTTCTTATAAATTTTTCACAACAGTCGACATCAGCTTTTATAAAGTTCAGTGCTTTTTTTAGTCCGGCAAAGTCAAAGAACGAGTCTAGGATTCTCAGATTAAAAAAAAAAAAAAGATCCTGATGGCGATCACACTGCACTAATTCAGCCTGAAGGTAATCGTACTGAGGAGTAAAATATGACAATGTGAAGCGCAAAGAGATGATGTGATACAGAAGGTGTGCCCATTCATACTGTCAACTCACGTGCTGTCAACCTGCTTTTGTTGGTTTTTTCCTCCAAACTTCACTCTTTCTGCTTTAAATTAGAGCTCCATCA
>WBNH01006899.1:0-11029 GCA_013401255.1 Urocolius indicus | reverse complement strand
GATCTATCTGGACACGTTCCTGTGTGACCTGATCTAGGTGAACCTGTTTCTTCAGGGGGATTGGACTAGATGATGTCGAAAGGTCCCTTCCAACCCTACCATTCATGATTCTATGATTTTCTGCTTGAAAAATGAAAGAAAAAAATAACACAAAAGAACACAAGACACACAATGTGAGAAGCTCATTCCCACTAGAGTCTTTCTCAAGAATGAATATTCATTTGTAAAACTTTTTCACTCTTTATCCTCCTTTTTTTTCTCTAGAGTTCTGCAAAAAAACCAAGAATATCACTACATTAGAGAATAAAACTAGAGTTCAGGTTTTCATACGTTATATGTCAGCTCTATCTGCTCAAATATATACCCCAATTTTATCCTATTTTATCTATAATGATACTTTTTCATCCTAAGGTTTAAGGTGCCTCTGTTTTTAGAGGAA
The DNA here is from genome assembly GCA_013401255.1 of Urocolius indicus. Classification (NCBI taxonomy): domain Eukaryota; kingdom Metazoa; phylum Chordata; class Aves; order Coliiformes; family Coliidae; genus Urocolius; species Urocolius indicus. The sequence continues at coordinate 10,590 of WBNH01006899.1, read as the reverse complement.
TATATGGGTATTTGCATTACATCAGCCAATTTATGTTTAAATCAGATTAATCCCACTAGGAATGTGCATCTTGTCTCTTTTGACATGAAAGAAAGCACTGAGGGTGTACCAGATGTTTAGCTTTCTGATGGTGTCACTGAGACAACACACAGATCTTCCTGGGAAGCTGAAAGATCACATTTGTGAGGAGACTGAAAAGAAACATTTTTCTTCATTGTCTCCACCAATGTTAACTGTTAGAAACAAGTGTCCTGTGTTGCATGCAGTCCAGTTTCAATGTTGGAGCCAATATCATGTGTTCCAGACTATTATCTCTGGTATCACTACTGCTCCAACCACTCTTATTTGTACCGGTAGACTGTGAAAACAGTTCATATAACTTTGGCAAATAGCTACATTGATGAGGGAAAAGGTAAAGGAGAGGAGAATCTGGTCAGTTTTCTTTGTGTTTTTTAAAGGCAATTGTTTGAAGGTGCTTGTTACTTCAAATAGTAAGAAAAGTACCAGGACAGTGATATTAATAGGGGAGAAAAGGGAGGTGCATGATCACAAAGATGTTCCCCTCCTTTCTGTGCGCAAGGCAGGTTTGAGGATCTGCTTCTGCGACTGTCATAACAAATGGCTCCCGCATGGCACACTGCCCACTGCTGCAGGGACTGGCCCTGGAGATGTTTGTGGGCATGAGGAGCACAAGCCCTGTGCACAAAGCACAGAGTCGAGCAGGTGTCAGACGCTGTGGCATGAGCAGCTGCCCGCCACCCACTCCCCTGCTACTGAGACAATTAGCAGCCTGTTAATTAGCAGCCCTGGCACTGGCTGATAAAAGCAAAAATCACAAAATGTCCAGTTCTTCCTCTTCCCTATTTGTCACCTCAGCTTGGGCCTTGTGTATCATCCAGGTGTCTCCTTATGTCAGAGACACACTCGTGTAGATGAACGTGAGGTTGGAGCAGTGGTGCGGGCACTGCAGTGCCCTGTGATTTCCCCGCTGCTCCTTATCATGGAGTGTAAATTGTTTATGAATGGATATAAAATATTCATCAGAAACACAACATTTTGTCCAGCAACTTTTCCAGTTACTTGCTATGTGGCAGCAAATAATTTATCAATGTGACACTTCTCTAAAAAACAAAACCAAAACCCAAACAGAACCACCAAACCCCTGTCTTCTCCTCTGACATGTAAAGCACTTTACACTTGACTTTTTTGGTCATATTTTTGATGATTGAGCAGTTGTTTCTTAGGAAAAAAAAAATAATTTGTTTGATTCTAATTTTAAGTGAATTTTCCCACTAACATTCTCACTATGTACTAAAAATGTAACGTTTGAACCCTTCCTTGAGAGGATTTATCTTGACTATCTCAGTCACCAGAAACCCTAGTTTCTGAAATTTTGTCTCAGCTAACTCTATGAAAAAAGAACCCTGAAAAGCCTTTTTTAACTAGTCAACTACTTGTTTATCCAGATTATCCCTTGATTAAAACCTGCTCCTTTACTACTCCATTTTTCACAGAATCNGTCACTGAGACAACACACAGATCTTCCTGGGAAGCTGAAAGATCACATTTGTGAGGAGACTGAAAAGAAACATTTTTCTTCATTGTCTCCACCAATGTTAACTGTTAGAAACAAGTGTCCTGTGTTGCATGCAGTCCAGTTTCAATGTTGGAGCCAATATCATGTGTTCCAGACTATTATCTCTGGTATCACTACTGCTCCAACCACTCTTATTTGTACCGGTAGACTGTGAAAACAGTTCATATAACTTTGGCAAATAGCTACATTGATGAGGGAAAAGGTAAAGGAGAGGAGAATCTGGTCAGTTTTCTTTGTGTTTTTTAAAGGCAATTGTTTGAAGGTGCTTGTTACTTCAAATAGTAAGAAAAGTACCAGGACAGTGATATTAATAGGGGAGAAAAGGGAGGTGCATGATCACAAAGATGTTCCCCTCCTTTCTGTGCGCAAGGCAGGTTTGAGGATCTGCTTCTGCGACTGTCATAACAAATGGCTCCCGCATGGCACACTGCCCACTGCTGCAGGGACTGGCCCTGGAGATGTTTGTGGGCATGAGGAGCACAAGCCCTGTGCACAAAGCACAGAGTCGAGCAGGTGTCAGACGCTGTGGCATGAGCAGCTGCCCGCCACCCACTCCCCTGCTACTGAGACAATTAGCAGCCTGTTAATTAGCAGCCCTGGCACTGGCTGATAAAAGCAAAAATCACAAAATGTCCAGTTCTTCCTCTTCCCTATTTGTCACCTCAGCTTGGGCCTTGTGTATCATCCAGGTGTCTCCTTATGTCAGAGACACACTCGTGTAGATGAACGTGAGGTTGGAGCAGTGGTGCGGGCACTGCAGTGCCCTGTGATTTCCCCGCTGCTCCTTATCATGGAGTGTAAATTGTTTATGAATGGATATAAAATATTCATCAGAAACACAACATTTTGTCCAGCAACTTTTCCAGTTACTTGCTATGTGGCAGCAAATAATTTATCAATGTGACACTTCTCTAAAAAACAAAACCAAAACCCAAACAGAACCACCAAACCCCTGTCTTCTCCTCTGACATGTAAAGCACTTTACACTTGACTTTTTTGGTCATATTTTTGATGATTGAGCAGTTGTTTCTTAGGAAAAAAAAAATAATTTGTTTGATTCTAATTTTAAGTGAATTTTCCCACTAACATTCTCACTATGTACTAAAAATGTAACGTTTGAACCCTTCCTTGAGAGGATTTATCTTGACTATCTCAGTCACCAGAAACCCTAGTTTCTGAAATTTTGTCTCAGCTAACTCTATGAAAAAAGAACCCTGAAAAGCCTTTTTTAACTAGTCAACTACTTGTTTATCCAGATTATCCCTTGATTAAAACCTGCTCCTTTACTACTCCATTTTTCACAGAATCACAGAATCTTAAGGGTCAGAAGAGACCTCAAAAGATCATCTAGTCCAACCCCCCTGCCAGGGATCCAGAGTTCTTCTCTTCCCTCACATTTACAATTCCTTTTCAGGAAAGTTACTTGAAAGCCTGAAGCATTAAACAACAATTTATGTTAATTCCATTGAGTATGCGGCTAATACAAGAACTATGATCACAAATATTTTCAAGACTGAGTATCTGTAACAGTGAGTAGTGAAAAAGCGAACTTTATTCTGGAAAAGTGTTTTCAAAGAGTCTCAATTAGACTGAGGAAAGAAAGAAATATGTTTTCCATTAGAGTTTTGTAAATGGCAATAGCTGTGAATTTATAGAATGACATAAACTCTAGAAGGGATTTGTCAAGGAACAAACATCAGGAACATTATGCAGATGTTGAGTAATAAAATAATAAAAAGGAGTAAAATCTTCAAGAGGATGTTATCCACCAATTTAGATGTTAGATCTTTTTTTTATTCTTTCTTCTTTTATTATTCGTTCCTCTTTTTTCATTGGTCAAAATCTTGAAAGCTAAGGATATGTGAAGAGAATTGTTAGTAGAGAGGAATTCCTTCTGTTTTTTTCTATTGACTTTTTCTGAGGCTATTAAGACAGAATTTAGATACAGAAGATAACTGATAAGTATGTAAAGAAGGATAATTAAAATGCAAATGGTCTTTTATTAAATGCAATGAAAGTTGTAAATCACCCTTATTGTTCAGATGTAAAATATCAATTTTTCTGCTTGAGTCTTCAAGCATTTTCTACATAGTTACTGCTTTAAGAGAAAGACTGGAGAAAAACGAGCCCTTCTGGGCACAATCTGGTGAGGTGATCAATGACTCAACAGTGACTGACCCTCCCAGTGACCAGAGCAGGAGACAAGGAGAGCTGTGGGGCTGCAAGACAGGAACAAACAGACAAGGTGATCCAGCACAGTGATCCAGTCACACTGCGACAACGCAGAACGAGGAGTGGTCTCAGCCTCACAGAGCTGGTGCCACACAGCTGTGCTGAACGCCTTATTGAGATGACAAAGGGGTTCCTTTTGCAAAGAGCAGCCTGTCTCCATTTCTCTCTTGTATTTGTGAGTATGGACAGGCAAGACAGAGTGTCTTTTCCCATGATTTGCTGTATCAGTGTAAACTTTCCTCAGAGAAATATGTCCCACGTTAGATCAACAGACAGATGAGCGAGAAAGGTCCTTTTAGTAGGTGATGGTACCTTACGAAGTAAAAAAAAATTAAATGCTTAGATGTTTCATGGATTTAATATATTACCAGACAGAACCTGAGATACACCTGCAGCACCCTGAGACCACACTGGCATTCATCTGCCCACCTACAGGTAAGGGACAAAAATGTTCATAAGGGTCGGTGTTGAGAAAGCCAAAAGAATTAATACAGATTAAGCCTATTTGTGGTAAAATGCACTCTTCAAGTCAAAGAGGTAACAAAAGAACTGTAAAGCATATTTTTTTATAACATACATGTACCTTTTGTACATGCCAACAAACCAGCCAATACTCAACACTATCAGAGGAAATTCAACTTTTTCATCCCCCTTAAACTTCCTGAAAACAATGCTACTAAAATTAGAATTATCTCATCAAGAAGATAATCTTGTTGGCTGTAGCTGAAATGATAGTCCAACACACAGCATCTGCTATACCTTCGGAAGCAAGAGTAAGTGGTTCAGTAGCCAAATGAGGCTAACTAAGCTAACTAAACAGAGTTAACTCTAAAGGGTCTGGTTCTTCCACAAAATTAAAATTGCAGTGGAACCATTTTGTTCAAATTTTACTTCTAAACAAAACAAAAAATGTTAGGCCTTGAGATCGTTTCCTTTGTTTGGTTGCTTTTCCTTTCTCATGTAAGGCAAATGGAAACTTTGCTGTAGAATGTTTAAAAAAAACCAGAGTATTTGCTTTTGAAAAATTGTTGCTGTTGCTGGCACAAATTCTTAAAAAAATTCATATGATATAACATACCTCTTTAATAAATAAAATATTTTGTCATAGCCAATTAAACAATTTGTCTCTCACCTCCATGTCTGGATGGACAAATGGAGAGGGGAAATCAATTTAGTATCCATGTCATGTCTTATTATGGGAAGGGGAAGGAAAAGATATTCTTAAGCAATTCAGACATATGTGAGACAATCAAGAGCTTCTCAGTTTGTCCGGCTTGCTAATTTTCTACACAGCCAGTTGTCCAGTTGCTGTTATGGAACCTTTGAGATCAGTCCCTTGCAAGAATTACATCTTCACATACTCACATGAAGGTATTTATTCATGGGGGGTGATGGGAGCTGGACAAAGAGACTTTCTCTGATACTCACTCAACATCATTTCAGATTTCTGTCCATCCAGAGCAGGGCTGCCCATTGCTGCTGCCTGAGTCACCTGAGGCATCTTTTGTCTTCTTCCTCCCCAGTCCATCTCTTGTGCACACCCCTCATAGGTAGCCTTGCCTTTGTGCCCTCTGTATTGTGGTTGGACTTCACCAGCCTCTTGTATTGTCTCACCATGGGATTCTCTGTTAAAATAACAAATAGATAAATTAATTAAAACCCCTGTGAATTAAGGATCTGAAGCACTCTGTTTCCTATTCAGCACCAATGGTTTAACAACTAGGATATAAGGTCAATTTTCTATTTCTTTGTCTAAATAGGTGAATCATATTTATACACAGTATAAAATGCAATTAATTGACTCAGCACTTCCACCATGTAGAGGCAATGCTCTAAAAAATTTTCATACTAAAGTTAGCAAAAGGACAGTTATAATCCCATCCATTCCACAGCTTCTGCTCTCCCATTTCCTGCTCCAACTCTTGCATTTAATTTAGCAAGATATGGTAGTTCCAGTCATTACACTGATTAAAAACTATTTGTACAGTAACAGTAATAGCAAGGAGCAATTGCCTCTTGCTTTTGCTACCAGACTGAACAAGCCAAGCAGAAAAAACACAAGAAGATTAAGGGAAAAGTGGTGCCACACCATCTTTTATACCACTTATGTAGCTTTTAGGCACATGCAAAATCCTCAAAGGTGGTGTTGATCTGCTCAATAACTGAGTAAATGCCTACATTCTGTGATGATGCTTCCCCCAGGCTCCCCATCACACTGGCCTGAACAGGGGCCAGGACAGGAGCATTCTCTGATGCAGAAGTGAATTCTCTGTCCTTATTCTCACAGATGTTGTGCAGAACATGTTTAACAGTGTGCTGGCAATTAAAAGCAAGACCTTGGGTCAGTGTATTGACTATGCATTCTGATACATCTGGTGGCAGTGCAAGTGCAATCAAACAATGACAGATTTGCTTTCAGGTATTTTGCTCAGCCTGATTCAAGGTGACAGGTTTTCCCCAATTCTGTCACATGGAAAAAAATGCCCACATTGGTAAAACTGCCAAGTCACCAGTGAGGCTTTCTCAGTCTCTTTTGCTTTCTAGACATACTCAAAACCCACATCCTAAAGTGGCTCAGCGACATAAAATTCACTGTCTCCTCCCAACACAAATTCTTCAAACACTTTGCAACTCAAACAATTTGTTGTTTTCTGTCTGCCTGGGTAAGCGATTATTACCTTTGTTATTTTCCTGCCTGGTTCACAATTCTATGTGCCACACCACTTCCCAACTCTAAACTCAGGCAGTAGTCTACTGGAAACTGCTTGTATAAATGCTGTGATGCCACTTCCCATTGCAGCTGTGGGAAAACAACTGATTTGTTGATGCCTCATGCCAAGCTTTTATTCCTTTCTGATGCCATGAAGAACCCAGTCAGGACTCAATAGTCAATGTGACTANTTTCTCAGTCTCTTCCTTTCTACACATACTCAAAACCCATATCCTACAGTGGCTCAGCAACATAACTGACTGTCATAACAACAAACTCACTGTCTCCTCCCAACACAAATTCTTCAAACACTTTGCAACTCAAACAGTTTGTTGCTTTCTGTCTGCCTGGGTAAGCAATTATTACCTTTGTTATTTTCCTACATGGTTCACAATTCTATGTGCCACATTGCTTCCCAACTCTAAACTCAGGCAGTAGTCTACTGGAAACTGCTTGTATAAATGCTGTGATGCCACTTCCCATTGCAGCTGTGGGAAAACAACTGATTTGTTGGTGCCCCACACCAAGCTTTCCTTCCTTTCCCTTTCTACTCAGAAAACATTCCCCTTCTGACACTTCAATGGACATAAATCCTTTGAAAGTAAGGCTGAACATAAACCAGAGTGGCTTGAAGTGGCTTGTTTTCATTGAGCCTTTCTCCTAAAGGATTGCTACTCTCTAGCGGAACTCATCCATCATGGAAGTTAATGTTGTGGGAGAGTAGGGGAAGATGGCAGGGAAAAGGGTTGGGTAGGGTATCATGGATTTATCAGGTGCTAGTTCTTCAAGCAAGGGAAATACTGAGAATTTAGAGATACATACACCATGTTATACACAGTGAAAACATATTTGGATATCCTTTTGAAACAAGTGCTGATAACTTGTAAGCATTAAGTATATCAGCCTCATACAGAAGCTGCTCTTTCTGGTGGACAATGGAGTCCAAAACGTATTTTCAGCAGTATGAGCCAGGAGAGAGACAGAAGCAAGTGGGAGACAGAAAAGGCTGAAATTGAACTCAGAATTTTCTCCAAATATTCTCTTTTGCTGTTCTCATGCAGCCTGGATGTTGCCCTGCAGCAAATGACTAAAGGGGAAAAAGTTTGTCACGAAAGTAGTTTAAAATAGGCATGTGTGAAAAACAAATAATCCACCAGCCTTTGTGTCAAAGAAAGGACAGCTAGCCCAACAAGCTTTCTGAAGGATAACTTTTCACATGTCAGGACAAAAGTTGTCACCCTGAAAGAAACTCACTCTTTCTTTCTTTCTTTCTTTCTTTCTTTCTTTCTTTCTTTCTTTCTTTCTTTCTTTCTTTCTTTCTTTCTTTCTTTCTTTCTTTCTTTCTTTCTGTGTAGCTGTCATGAATCTCACTATTTAAATAATGAAGAAGAAAAAGAGTACTGAGGTGCTTTTTTTTATTTAGTTCTGTCTGTTTGCCTGAATCTCCTCTTCACCATTTTCTCTGAGTCTCTTTCCTGGTGTTTAGATTGTTAAGGCCCTGACTCTGACTTGCAAGACACCGTTCCTCCTTACCCCAAGCCTGCAATACTTTGAGAGGACCAAGGGAATATGGCAACACAGGACTAACCATGCCAGCCAAGTCTAATGACCAGGAAACCCAGGGTCATATCCTGAGAACCTTAAGAGGTACAAACAATTCAAGCCTAGAACTTGTGTTTGTACTGATGCTTAAAGTTAATACTGTCTCAGCAAGCAGTTAGACTTTATGAAGCATATGTTCCATATTACCATTCCTCAGAGACTGCAGAGAAGATATGTTATCTGGCCCATCTAGCTTGGGGCACTGACATAACTTAAAAGTCTTTTAATACTGCTGAGCATGTGCTCAGTGTTACTGGATTTCACCAGTTTGATTGAAAAAAAAGTCGTAAAAGGAGACAGTGAGGCTTGTCAGGTACATTAATTAGGTAAATTACTTTAAGTTAAATTAACTCTAGACAGCATAGAGGTTGTACTGTAAATCTGGCATAAACCAGAGAGAATGCCAAATATTAACCACAGAATTAAATGTAAACAGCCCTCTCAGAAGTCTTCTAATTAAATATCTGGGAAAATGATAGTGAAAACAAGTCAAATTATCAAATCTATGATAAAATCTAATATTGAGAGTGAACCTGTCATCAAAACATCCACAGAAAGTCAATCATTCTTCTTCTCATGAGACTGAGTAGAAAAATACCTTTCCACAAGCCAGAAGCTGAGAGAAATGGCAGAGTCTTAGTTTAGGAGTGAAAGTCGATTGGAATAATTATACAGAGTGCCAAAGGTAATTCTTTCTGCTCACTGCAAGAAGACTAAGCTGCATTTGCAAATTGCCATCTATATGCAGGAGTTTTGTCTCACTTGGTTTAATGCTCACCTCCAAAAGGAACATTTCCATTTCCTTTCTCTGTGGTGTCATATAGGAGCTCCATTGCCCTTTGAAACAGAACAGGTTCAGATCCTAACTGCAATGTAGCATGTCAGGAAAGGACAAGATTCCCATTAATTTTAGCCCATTTAAATCAGGAGTCTGTGTCTTCACTTGGTTTGTGGTTTGGATCACATACATCCCACTGTGACCTTCCTTGCCTTCCTTCTATGTGAGCACGAGATAGTAATCACAGTTCTTAACCTCAGAGATATAACACTCATGTTTAACACAGAGAGGTAATATTTTACTAGATTGTTTTCATGGTGAACAGAGAAAAACTCCTGAATATTCTTATCTTTCAGAATATGCTTTAGCAGAAACCTCTTTACTGTTATCAAATGTAAGTGAAGCTTAAAGAGACAAGGTTTAAATCTCTGAAGCTGAGTAACACAGTCACCTAACAGAAAGCAGAAATAGTTTTGTCTAAGCTAAAGTTCACAGAAATGGGTAACACAAGTTCTCTTTTCTATTGAGTGATGCAGTTAAACAAAACAGTGAATGTGGAATAATAAACGCCCTTAAAAGATTTCTGCAGCTAAAGGAGGATGTCTGATTAGTTTTACAAAGTATCCCAGTAACCAGTGTGAATAGTATGGTGAAGGTAACTAACTTATGTAATGCTAGTCACCTGTTGCCAAATATTTGCAGTTACAGTTTTACCACTAATCTTCATAGACAGCTGTGCATCAAGCCAAAAATGAAGGTTAAAGTATCATTGAAAGCTCGTAGATTTTTATAAGGTTCAAAGGAAAATAATCACAACTCTCCATCAAATCATTAATTGTGAATTGAAGGTCCTTTTCCTCAATAGCTGAAATCATTGTGACTTCAGCAGTCTCAGAGAAGAATCTCTGAGAAAAGCAGCAGATTTTTCTCTAATGGGTCTAAAGCACTCAATTATTAAAAAAAAATTGGAAGTCAGAAAATTCAGCAGTTTCTTCCCTCTTTCCTACTCACAGTTCAGAAAGAAATAGGAAATTGTGGAGAAGAAACACTGCTCTAATATTTCTATATTAGCTTACTTTTTAAACTTCTAAATCTAACCATAACATGGCTCCAGTTGTGCTGTTAGATCAGCTAGATTACTCTTCAGGAAAAGTCTTGGAAAGCCCAAGTAGATCTTTGACACTTGGGAAAACATACTCTTGTTTTCTTCTGTTAAGAATGTGAATCAGCACTATGCTTGTGAAAGCAGGAGAAAAAGAAGAGGTAAATATAGAGGAAATTATCTTAAAGGACTAAATTGAAATACTGAAGCTGAGGAAGGAAAGGAAAACAGATGTTTGTTATATTAGCCAAAAAGTTTTCTTGGGGGTAGAAGAAATATGGTACTAGGTGCAGAAAGAGTTACAGGGTCTACAGTACCCTCATACCCCATGCGAAGCATAATGAAGCTAAACCCTTTCTTAGGCACTAGTGATAAGCTCACAGTTAGTATATTTAATTATGCCTGCAATATGTTACACAGAAAACAAGGGAAATATTACATTTCCATGCACTTTAAACGTCTTTCTTGACAAGCTTTTCCAATCTGAAAGTTTAAAAAGACCATGAATATTCAGAAGAAAAGCACAAATTGTGAATGAGCAGTTTTGTGATAAAGCTTTTGCAGAAGTA
>WBNH01006898.1:103842-223131 GCA_013401255.1 Urocolius indicus | reverse complement strand
GTATTCACATAGGTTTGGTTGTGAAACACCAGTTGCAGCTGAAACACTCTTGCAAGAGCTTATTTTCATCACAATAACCAAAGTATTCACATAGGTTTTGTTGTGGCCAAGACTTGCAGCCTTCAGAATTACTCCTCAGCTGTTGAGTTTATGTTTTAGGTGGAAAAGGCCTGATTTTGTGTGTGGCCTGACTGATTATTATGGAAGGAGAGGCCCTTGGGTGTATATGGGGCTGGTGGCTCTCCTCTGGACCTGTCTGCTCAAGAAAATGGCACCCCAGCATTCCTAAATTTTGGATATTTAGATCTCCATTGAGATTTTGATGTAGTTCTATTCCAGCCTTCAAGGGTTTGGTTCATTTGCACCCAGGAACAGCCATGTCTGTTCAGGAGGGCACTCCCTAGACATCTCTGACGTGTTGAAATCCTCCTGGGGCCCTGCAAAGCTCCATCCTTCACACTCCCCAAGCACCAACCTGCTGCTCTCTATGTTTTCAACTAGCTTTTTCTTGTTTGAAAAAACATGTTTTTTCACCTTGAAAACCCACCTTCTTTTGCAGCACTTGTGGTGGTTTTTCATTCACCCATTCCCCTTAAACAGTTGTTTCCTACAAACCTGCTGCTTTCCAACCCAGAGGCTGCAAAATACAGATGGATGGGGAAAAGAAAACCCAGCCTGTGCCTACCACCCCCTCTACTTTAATTACTATTTCACTTCTTCCCTGCAGTGCTGTGTGTTCCTGAGGAGCACATGGGAAATCCTCCACATGCTGCAGCCCTGCAAATGTCTAATTCTTTCTGAAAGCTTAGAAGGGAATGAAAAGAAATACAACACGAGTTGAGTTTCACTGAGGCAGACAGAAGGCTGCATCAGGGAACCCCAAGTTCTTTAGCAAGTGAAGACAAAACCTGCCCTGCTCAGACATCCTCCTGTGCACATGGTATTTGGTTTTTCTTCTGAATAAAGAAGAGAAAGTAATTTTGTCCTAAAGCTGAGTGTGATGAGTGTGAGTAAATGAATGAGAACGTTAGAGCAATGGATGTGTTGGGCTCTATGTGTTGGGGAGAGGGTCCTCAGTTCTGCTCCTTGCTCTGCCTTCCCTTCAGACAAGCTGTCCTTAACCACTCACATGTAAATATACTCTAGGACTCAAAACCTGTTCTATTTGGTTTTTTTTTTTTGCCTAGCCTTTTATGATAAGCAGCAGTCATGACATCTTGCCTATGTGTGTGCAAGCCCATGTCTTCAAAATGTGTGCAATTGCTCATCGTGGCTTCAAGGGAAGGGAGTGATCCTCATGGAACCTTTAGCTCCATCATCTTAGAAGACCTCTATTTCCCCATGGCATGGAAAGAAAAGGCTGAATCTCGAAAGTCCAGCAGGTTCTGGTATTGCAGGGTCATCAGCTCTTTGCTTACAGCTGTTGAGCATTTGAGAACACTTCATGAAGATGGGCCTGCTTGTATGGAAGCAGTGACACTCGCATTGCTGGAGGCTGTTGCAGAACTGTGAATGACAGATCTGGTTTTCTGTTTGTCCTTCAGTATTTAATGCTAAAGACATTTAATAAGGCTGGAAAGATCATTTCCTCTTGCTGCATGTAGTCTGCTGGTGGAATATGTCCCCCAGGCAGATAAAAACTCGCTTGCCCCTGGAGCAAGGGAAGAGAGGGATCCCTGTATGACGTTTCCAGGACAATATCTGCACGACAAAGAGGTCAGGAAAGAAATCAATCTGTTGCTCACCTAGGAACATTACACTGGAGGGGTTAGGTTAGTTGTTTTTTCCCTTCCTCCTAAGCATTAATACTGGTAATAAGGTCAATCAGTTCCCTTGGCAACAGCAGCTATGGGCGATGTGCTCCGAGTCAGCAGAACACAGGAGTCTGAGGACATGTTTCTGAGGACACAAGTGGTCCCTGCATGAGCACAGCACTCTCCTGCTTTTCTGCTGCTCTAAATGAGTTGTGCTGAGCTGTAGGAAAGTGATTAAATGTTTGTGCTCAACTCAAAATCAGCTGCAGGGCAATAACCCAGTGTGGTTTCATGGCCTGGGGCAACCCTCTCTGCAGCTCAGCTGCTGCTACCTGTTAATCCTTTTTGGCCTCTCAGTCAGTTTTGGGTAGGTATTTTGGATAGGCAGTTAGGTAGTTAAAGGTATGCATTTGCAGTCTTCTGCTCCTCTCCAAAGGAATGGCTGAGCAGCAAGCAATGCTTTTGGCCCAAGTATTTTCGAGCTTCTTAATGTCTCCAGCAGAGCTTTCTGTGGCTTCCTTTCTTTCCAACATGGTCCATGCTTGGGGGTGGCCATCACCATCTCTCTTGACTGCTCCCAAACCCCCCAGGAATGAAGCCTTCATTTTAAATGAATAAGCACCTTCAAAACCCAAAGGTGAGCTTGTGCAAACTCCTGCAGGATAACCCAGCTGGAATGAGCCCTCCAGAGCATGTGGCATCAGCCCTTTCATGCCTCTCTCATGCTGTTTCAGTTCCCAGTGGTGTAGGCTCTTCAATCAGAATGGTTTCCAGTTACATTTTTGTTGCTGAAGGCACAAATTTCTCATAGACTAGTTTCTTTCACACCCAGGCAGAGCTGTGTGGTGCTGGTGGAGACTAACCAAACCAAGCTTAGATGTTTGATGGGCTTTTTTTAATCTTACAGTGGCACTTTCCTGCCCCCTTTGACAAGAAATTGCCTCAGTCAACTTCAATATTCTAACAGCAATGATTTTTCAGTACTTGAATCCTTCATTTAAAAGCTTCTGACCAGAAGCATAGGGAACAGAAATAGTGACTCTGTCTGTACCTATGGAGCAGAGCTAGCTCAAGCAGTGCAGTGTCTGCATGTGGTGAAGGGCTGAGAGATGTGGGGTCTTTCTCTAGAGGCTCATCCTTTGCACCTTGACCCTGGATGATCACACAAGGGACCCAACCACAGTGTTTCACAGGGGAAGGGAACAGCTGAGACAAAGTGCTTCCAATCTGAAGTTTATCTGTGGCAGTACTGGAGACAGAGTCTTCCATTTAGCTCTTTACTGTCAAAAGTTGAGCTGATGGGCTGCTCCTTGCAGAGTGAGCCTGAGAAATGCAAAATATCTCCTGGCTGACTGATGTGTTTCACAGCAGGTAGAAGCTCAGCTGGAGGGGAAATGCAGCAGGAGCAACCTCCTGAGTGTTTTGTGTAGCTGAGGGAATTGAGTGTGTAAAGCCTCAATAACTAATGCAGTGCTTTAAATGCAAAGTGCTTCTGGCTTATGAATTTGCACAGCCAAACTAGGTGGGGGGTGGGGTCTGGGTGGATGCTGAGGCTCAGGATGGCTGGTTCCAGTGCAAATACTAAGCAGAAAACAAAAAGGTTGCAGCAAGGAGCTGCAAAAAAAACAGCAGGAGATGAGAAGGCTGAGGGAAGACAGGAGCACCCTGACAGGAGGCTGGAGTGAGGTGAGGGTTGGTCTCTGCTCCCATATAACAAGTAACAGGAGGAAACAGCCTGAAGTTGCCCCAGGGCAGGTTTCGATTGGAGCTGAGGAAGAACTTTGCCCCTGAGAGGGGTGTCAGCCCCTGTGCCAGGCTGCCCAGGGAGCAGGGGGAGTGCCCAGCCCTGGAGGGATCCCAAAGCTATGGAGCTGAGGTGCTGAGGGCTGGGCTGGGCAGGGTGAGGGGAGGGCTGGGACTTGATCTTAATGGTCTTTTCCAATGGAAATGATTCTGTGATTCTATGAATACTGAACAAACCAGCATCTGAGCTCTTACAGAAGAAATTACTGGTGATGTTTTTGTTGTTGTTGTTGTTGCATGGAGAAATCTTGTTCTGGATGAAATCCAGAGGTGAGGTGTCCCTGTGAGGGATGTACAGCCAGGCAATGTCTGTGTGTGCTGGATGTAGTGATAGTGGATTTGCTGCCATGTGTCTCTGTCTGCCCTGGGTGTAGGCACAGGCTTTACATGCTACCTGTCATCCTTTGCATATGAACAAAACATATGTGCCATAGGGTCCATCCCTCAGCAAGACCTCTGTATGTGGCTCCTGGAGAGAGGCAGATGTATGACCTTCCCCAAGGATGCTTAGGGAGGCAGCTGAGACTCAGCCTACCTGGTGTAGCCCATCTCAATTTATGCCTCTATTAAAAAGACCTTCTTAAAGTTGTGGTAATGGTGGAAACAGTCCCAAGGTGAGGTCTCTTGGGAGTGATAATAAACCAACTCCCACCAGCACATCACCTCCCATGTCCCATCCCCTGCCATGGTTTGGGTGCTGAAACAAAGACCATTTATAGAATCCCTGCTTCAGATAAACCTCCATTTAGATCAGTAAATGTGGCACAGAATTTACACATCAGCACAGAATCCATAAGACTGGAGATAAACACTCAGTTTTGCACTCTGGAGACATTTAGCATTTAACAGATGCTTTGTGATGCTTCTGTGTCCTCCTCGTGCCCACCCTGCACAATCCAGCCCTTAAACTGGGCTATTTATTTCTTCAGCCACATACAGTGACCCTTTTTTTAAGCATCCTGGAGAATCCAGACCTGCAGTGCTTAACACTAGGTTTTTTTTTTTTTCCTGGGGTGCTCTGGGCATTTTCAACCTCTACAGAGGAAAAAATTCAATGCTGAGTCTTTATTAAACATCATCATTTATTTTTGTTACAGGTTGCTTCTTTATTTCAAACAGAAGTTTATTCACTGCAAAGTTGGGAGGTTTTTTTTCATGCCTGTTGGAAAAATTAGCATTAAAAAAAAAAAGAAAGGAAAAAGGTTGGGATACATGCAAATCATACTGAACAGTGCCAAATGTATTCAAACGAGTAGCAGAGTTTCTTATGAGTTGTCTGCTCGTGTAGGGAGGAGAAACAACAACCAACAGCACTGAAAGCCCCTCTGGAAAAAAAAAAAAACTCAAACTTCCTGGTGCAATGATGTTAAATGAACAGAGCCAAGGAGACAACCAAAATGTCTGACTGAGCTTGCACCCAGAGGCAGCAAAGCCAGAGAGTCACTGCTGTGAGCCAGGGAGAGGATGCTGTAAAGCTGCTCAGGGATGGGCTTTGAACAGCTTAGAAAAGGGCTCTCTCTTAGCAAAGGGAGTCACCTTTGGTCCTTTGAATGTAAAGGTGAGGAACTGTTTCCCACTTGCCTGTCCTTCCCCAAGTTTAGCATCAAATGGAGTTCTGGTTTGAAAGCCAAAGGGCCCATTCGGGGCTGATCCATTTGCCATCAAATTAAAACCAAATGGAACCCATGCCTCAGGAAAAAAAAAAAACCCAAACCATTTTAGAAACAAAGCACTTCTGGTTTGGGAGGGAAGGACACAGCCAAATGACCCAAAAGCCTTTCTGAGGCTTTAACTCTCTGGCTGGCTGTGTCCTCCCAGCCCTCAGTGGCAGTGATACCAGGAGGAACCCCAGCATTACTTTTCTGTTATAAGCCTTCAATATAGTGGCTTCTTCTGTCAGCAACAGCAATGAACCTGAGCTGAGCCCTGGCTCCAGACTTTGCAGAGCATGCTCTAAAACAAATCAAATCCTCTCAGTGTTGCTGGTGCAAGCTCCAGGTACCACATTAAACATTCTGGAGTTGTTACAGCAGCGTGGCTGGTGAGGAAATGGATTGTGCATCTGAATAAATAGTGAGCAGGCACAGGTAGCAGCCTGATTTTCTTAAGGCTGGAGGGTGAGGGCTGGGATTTAGCTCCATGTCAGGAAAGCAAAGCTCTCCCTTTGGGCTTGCTCACAATAGGAAGAGAAACACCCTTGGTTAGAGTGTGATCAGGCTTTTGTTGTATCTCAGCAGATCTGCTACTCATCAGCAACTCCTGAAGTCAGGATTGGAAAGGATGTAAGGTTTATCTCTATGGTAGTCCTCTGGGGGTGACTGCTGTCTGTCCATCACGTGTGGGAAAGCAGCTGGGGACTGACTGGATCCAGCACTGAGGGAGCCTTTCCCTGTAAAGTCTGGGCACCTTTCTTCTCCCCTTTTGTGCTCTTCTAAGGGCCTCCTCTTACACCACCTCGGAGATGCACGTTTGAGAGATTCAAAAGCAGAGCATGTCACTAACGTTTAAAATGTACCTGGCCAGCTTTTAGCAAATACAAGTGACCTTCATGTGTCCTTTGAAAAGCAAGAGGTTGACATTCATCCTGTGGGAGGGAAGCAGCAGTCCAGCCTCCCAGAGCATCCCCTCTGTGAGTCGCCCCCTCCGCTGGCACCTCCAGCCCTGAGGGCTCAGTTTTGTCATCCTCCCTCAATGTGCCCATCTCAGAGCCACTGAGGTACAAATCATGTCTGTGGTGTCCCAGCACCTTGCCCTGAGCTGGGAAGCTCCCCAGACTCGACTCTTCTGTCCGTCTGCTGTGAGCCTGTCTTGTCAGCTTTGCCTGCTTCAGCTCGCAGCTCCTCCTGACTCTCAGCCAGGCCATCTTGGCTCTCCAAATCACTCACCTGCCCCTCCCCAAACTCCAGAATGGTTGGTAAGTTGCCTTGCTTTGGGCAGCGCCTCTTGAGGCTCACCAAGAAAGGTTGTGGTAAGGAGAAGATGTCCACGTTGTTGCCCAGGTCAATCCAAGTGATGCTGGGGAACTTCTTGGGATCTTTCAAGGTCTCGGTGAGGTCCCGCAGGACAGCTTTGGTCAGGCGGTTGCCGTTGAGGGAGAGGGTGGTGAGGTGAGGCAGCCCACAGAGCACTGGCAGCAGCTGCAGCAGCATCTCGTCCGTCAGCTCGGTGAAGCACAGCTCCACCGTGTCGATGTGCTCCGAGCTGTGCTGCAGGTAGGACGTGACACGCTCCAAGTCCTTCAGCGTCAGCGGGATGCCCGACAGATCCACTGTGTTGTCCTGAGGCTTCCCCATCAGGACAGCTTTCAAGCTGGAAGTAAAGGAGAGGGGTATTAATGGGGGAGGAGGACATCTCTGCTTAGTGACACTGCTTTGGGGCTCCCTGATTGTTCTCAGAGAGGGCAGGAACATGAGTTATCTAGGTAAGATATCCAGCTGGGGTAAACCATCTCTACTTCAGACATAGGCAACAAAACTGGTGAAGGGTCTGGAGAACAAGTCCAATAAGGAGCAGCTGAGGGACCTGGAGTGGTTTGATCTGGAGAAGAGAAGGCTGAGGGCAGACAGGAGCACTCTGCAACTCCCTGACAGGAGGCTGGAGTGAGCTGGGGGTCAGTCTCTTCTCTCCAGTAAAGAATGACAGGACACGAGGAAATGGGCTCAAGTTGCCTGAGGGAAGGTTGAGATTGGAGCTGAGGAAGAACATTTTTCCCTGAGAGGGTTGTCAGCCCCTGTGCCAGGCTGCCCAGGGAGGTGAGGGAGTCCCCAGCCCTGGAGCTATTGTAAAGCCGTGGAGCTGAGGTGCTGGGGGCCTTGGGTTAATGGTGGGCTTGGCAGGGTGAGGGGAGGTCTGGGACTCCAGGAGCTTAAAGGTCTTTTCCAACCATAATGATTCTATGATTCTGTAGAGGCCAGGAGTGTTTCTGTGCAGTTGGAAGGCAGACAAATAAGGCAGTTTATTGACAGAAGATGACCAGAAACAAGGAGACCATATACAAAACTGTAATTCAGAATAAGTCCAGAGTCCTTTTCTAAAGGCACTGCAGAACCTTGCAATAAAGAAGCTATCCTGCTGTTAAAAGTGGGAAAAAAAAAAAGGCTGAGGAAGCCCTTGATTAGAT
Organism: Urocolius indicus; assembly: GCA_013401255.1. Lineage (NCBI taxonomy): Eukaryota > Metazoa > Chordata > Aves > Coliiformes > Coliidae > Urocolius > Urocolius indicus. The sequence continues at coordinate 215,454 of WBNH01006898.1, read as the reverse complement.
GGACAGGAGCTGCTCGTGCTGGTGTAACCCTCCTGACACTACTGAGCTTCAGCTCTTTGAGCAGGAGGATGTGGTTGTCCTCTCAGCTCTACAGGTGGGAAACTGAGACCTCAAAACAAAACAAATTTAGCCCAAGACAACAAATGTAGGATGGACAACCCTCCAGGGTTGAGTGATTTGTTCTAGGTGTGTTAGGCCTATTATGTCTCCAATCTACCAGCTGAGAAGAAGATCACTACAAAGAAATCCTCAGATAAATTCTCATGATGGCCTGACAGAGATTCATTAGCATGAGCTACACTGTAGTTCCACAGGTCAATTAATCTTCTAAAGCAAATCAGAGAACACAATGAGGACCTGTCAGCAGACTAGCCCTGCTGAGGATTTTTTTGCTAATGTATTATTCTGAGTGAATTAGGAGGTGGAAGGAGCCTCGTGTGTGCTAATTGCTCGTGTCAACTGGGTGAGCTCACGTGTCTCCTCTGCTGTGGCAGCACATGGAAACATTTGCCTCACGCCAAACCAGCCAGCTGCAGAAATGCTTTTGCCTTGCAGTACAGCCTGAGCTGTAGAATGGTTCTGCCCAAGACCTGTTGGGTTTTTTTTTTCTAGAGGAAAAATGCAAACCAGCACTAACACTGCTTCTCTTAGCCCCTAGGTGATGCCTCCCCCAGCTCTGCTGCACAACTGCTCAAGTGTATCTGCTCCTCAGCCAATGCACCTTGTTGGAAATTCATCTTGCCTGGCACAGTAAGATGTTTTATGGCTGGTCCCACAAGGTATCCCTGGAGCTGTGAGCTGTTTGTGGGGTGAAGGAGTGGGTGTGTGTGTGCAGGCAGCTGGTAAGCCTTGGGTTGTTTTTTTTTTTTTCCCTGAGGAGCTACAGGTACAAAATTGTGTTGAGCTTCAATTCATAAATAATGCACATAGACAGAAGCCTTGCAAGTGTTGTGAGCTCCCAGCAGACTTTGAGGGAATAACTTAGAATAGAGGTGAGGATGAAGGAGATTAAAGCTATTTGCAACTGCCAGAACATATTATTGTTGACTAATCAATAGCCATGTTCCCCATTGGGTTACAAGGAGTTTCCCAGTGATGTGGGTTGGAAGAGGCCTCCAGAGCTCATCCAGCCCAACTCCCTGCTAAAGCAGGTTCCCCTCGCTCAGGGGGCACAGGAATGTGTGTCCAGGTGGGTTTGGAATCCTCCTGAGAAGGAGCCTCCACCCCCTCCCTGGGCAGCCTGGGCCAGGGCTGCCTCACTTGAACACCACAGAAGTTTTCCCTTGTACTTAAATGGAACTTTTTGTAATCACACAATTTCCAACACAGTGCAGGAGGCTGCCTTGTTTGGTGGGGCAGTGCAGCTGATGCAGGCAGCTATCTTAACAGAGTTTCTGTTGTTTAAGCAGCAAATACAGAACAAGCTGTGGCAGCACTGCCTTAACTGTGCCATCAGATATATACATGTGAACCAGTTGAGAAAGCAACTGCATTTGCACTTGGGGTTAAGCTGTTGGCCAGATAACATAATGCTGTAGAGGACTCTGCTGCTCTGCTGTCTCCTCTGGGCATGGTTTTCCAAGCTGTCCATGACAGCTGACTCCCCAGAGGTTATTTCATACACTAGAAAAAAAGCAAGAGAGGTTTAATCCAAAAGCTCATGCCCAGAGGTTGTGTGCCACTTAAGAAGAGAGTCTCCAAATCCAGAGCTACACTCTTGAAGAGCAAAAAAGCCACAGCCACAGGTCGGCTATGGAGATCCATGACCCAGCTGAGCCAGGGTGAGAGCAGGCTAGCTCCTGTGTGCTGTTTTTAGGCCAGATCCCTTTCACAAATCCTCACTAGGTTGTGATGGGGAGGTGGGGAGGGGTGAAAGATCTCTCTTGTGGCGATTCTGGATGGTCTGTTTGACAATACTTTTTTCTTACTCCTCTTTTGTAGAAGGAAAAAATGGATGCAGGTAAGCACTTGGATTAAAGTCAGCTTCTATCTAGAGGCTCAGCTAAACACTAAGAAAACAAGCTCTCTTCTTAGTTTCAATTTGCACTTAATCTGTGGCTTTCTGCTGTAACACCGTGGCAGAAAGGGAGATCATTTCCCTGAGCCTCCTCAGCTCAAGCAGGTACCAGAATTGGAGCTGGATGCAATAACTGTGCAAAAAGCCTTGATCATAATCTGGCTCCCAGATCACAGTCATTTCACTTGAACATGGGGCACACCCCCAGAGAAAAGAACTGCATTTGGGTTTAAATGCAGGGCTTTAAAAAAAACAGATACAAAACTGCTGGTGCTTTTCCTAGTTTAATAGGAGAGGCTTGGGTGTTTATTTGGGGTTCTTTTTCTTAGGGTAAGACAGATCATAAAGTGAAAAACCCATTATTAAATGATTCAGTGCCAAGTTCCAGTGGGTAGGTCAATAATATCCTGGTGCTCAACACATCTGGATTCTTACTAAACTCTCCTGTGCCTCAGGGGCCCGCTTGACTGCTGTGGTGGCACTTCTGTTAAAGGCAGGTCGTGGTTTGCTGGGTTAGCTGAAACCTCACACACACCTCCACACTCATTTGAAAAGATCTATACTTATCCCTTTTACAAGGTCTCATTTAACCTTTATGTGGGCAGAAAGACAGCTGTTAATGTGACATGGTTCTCTGTACTGGCAATTTTTGGGCAACACTGGGAAAGAAACCAATGAAGTAGTGTATTTATTATTAGAAAAGTAAATTGATTCTCATATGTTGGCAGCTACTTCTCTCCCATTAGGTACTGCTGCATCATTTATTTCAAGCAGCCCTGGTGAGCGAGGTGTAGTGAGGCTGAGGCCAAGGTGATGCCTTGGTAACAAGCTCTTCCCACCTAAAATAATTGAGTTACTCTTATCTTGCAGTCTTGGAGCACCAAAACTAGTTATAGCAGGATCTCACTGTCAAATAAAGCAAATGGTATCCCTGTGAATAAGTGACAACCATTTAATAGCATCCAGGGGTTGATCCTTGTTTGTATCTATCATGGACATCCCCTGCATGGGGCAATGCTGCCTGTCTGCCTTCATGGAACTTTTTGTGTGGCTTCTAGTGTGGCTTTAATTTAGCAAAGCCAAGAAGATAACAAATGAGAATGGGGACAACTTCAGGTCAGCTCTTTTTTTTGTTGTTATTGTGTATTGCTTCACATTTGTTTCTCTTTCTTTCCTTGGAGCATGCATACCATTTCTGCCAGAGAATTTCTCACCAGGGCTCTATCCTTTTCCTCTTGAGAGGGATTTAGCTGATACCAACTGAAACAGATTGATTATCTTGTACAAATAGCCTTTTCACCCTGATGATCTGCAGCAGAGGAAATCTGACTCACCAGGTCAGAGCAGCCCTAGGTTTGTGCTGGAGGCTCTTTGCTGTTCTGAACCAGCCTATGCTCAATCTTGTCCCTTGGGAAATAAACCCCAAACACAATTGAATAAAACCAGTTTAGTGGATATTCTGAACCATCTCATGGAAATGAGGAGGATATTATGTTAGCAAACAGCTGTAAAAACTTTCATGCCTGCCATAAAGTTTGCCACAGAATGGCCCCCAAATCTCTGGAGGAAGATCTCACCATTAAATCAATCCCTGTGAGCTTTAGCAGAGGATCACTTGCACCCACTTAGTTTTATCCTCACATTTTATGAGGATGTTCCAGGGGGAAAAACATAGGGGTTTTTTTCCCATGGTATATGGAGTTTTTGATCAATGTTATGCTAAGATTGGCTACACAGCCATGCACTAAACTCCTGATAACCCTCTGGCAGGATGCTCATGAACCAAAAGCTATTCTGCATGCAGATCACTTCCCATAAGCAAGAATATTGCTGTTTAGATCAGAGACAATTAAAATAAAGGGATTTCCTCTTGGTTTAAATTCATGCCATTTCTCTAAAGTACTGCACTAACTGCAGTGGGATACTGAGTAAGTGGAATAAGACAATAAAGTGTAATTGAGCTGCTTCCTTGGAGGGCAAAGGAATAGCTCAAAAAAATTAGAAGGTAGCCTTACAAAGTGAAGAACTACAGTGAGGGTTTTAATATGATATCACTGGTAAGAAACCTAGTGACAAGAAAAGCCAGCAAAAAAAATATTGAACATAATGAGTCATTAGAATAAAAACACCCAAACTTGTCCTGAAATCCTGGTAGTATCAGAAAGAAGTATTAAATATCTTTTCCCAGTTCCTCCTGCTTCAAACTATGATGATCAAATGCTGGACTAGATAATCTGGAAGTGAAGGGAAGACAAACAAATGCATGTCTCGGGAATAATGTTGACAAAAGGTCAAGCTCCCTCAGCCTCAGGGGAGGAAGAGTGACAAGAAAATAGAACTATTTAGCTGAAATGAGGAAGATGACTGAGGTGTACAGAATAATCTATCATTCTATATTAGGTATTAAATCTTTTTTATAATGTATCTATAATAATAAGGATGAATGAAATAGATGAGAATAGACTTTGTCTCTCTCTCTCTCTCTTAACACATGAGCAGAGGGATGCCCACTGATGCTGAAAGACTAAACTCCCACTAAATAAAAGAGAAGGAGCATGTCCATGGAGCTCCAATGAACCTCCTGGCTCCAGCCACAGGATGTCACAGATCAAGGGCTTTGTGGGAGGTCCAGAGCTGCCCCAGCAGGGCTGGGGCTGATAACATCAAAAGTAATGTTAGGATTTCAAAAGATGAAACTAAAAAAGGGGCTGGGGATATATCCTGGTAACTTTAGAACTCCTACACTTCACAGCTTTTGCTGCAGGAGCGTGGAGGAGGGCTGGTGAGTTGATCCTGTATTAGCAGCCTGTTGCTGAACAGCAATGGCTGTGGGACCTTGAGAGGCTGATCCAAAGGCTATGTCAGGAGCCTGGGGGCATATAAAAAGACACATGCATGTGCCTGTGTGCTTTGCAGCTGCTCCTTATTTAAACTCAGGGAAAGGCACTACAAGTCCTAGAGCAAAAATGTTTCTGCTTTTGCCAGTGACAAGGAAAGAACTGCATTTCCCAAGTTAAGCTCAGAAATATTCCTTTGAACAGGTTACTAATGCTGCCTGCTTGAATACTTCCCCTTCCCCCCCCCTCTTCTTTTGTTTTACAAAAACCCAACACTCATCAAAACATGAAATCCAAAAAATAACATAGACGGAGCCCAAATCAGAACTAGAGTTGCCAAAATCTCCAGAATCTGGAGATATGGGAAATCCAGGGGGCACCACCACAGCCCATTCACATCTTTTACTTCATTCTTAAGTTCCCATCAACACGTGAGCATGTGTGTGTTGTTGTGATTAGTCATTAGCTGGTTAAGCTCCTTATTTATAGCCCCAGCATAGTTTAAAGTCTCTGTTCTTCACTGCCTTTACAAAGGAAGAGCTTAGAAAGATTTCACTCTTCTCCTTTGAGAGATCCAGGGTAAAGAGGATTTAAATATATATATAAATACAAAAATGTGTCACTTTAAAACCCCTTTAGGACTCAACAATAAACAAATTAAAAATTCTTGAGTCTTTATTGTTAAAGTACCAGTGGGGATTAGTTCTTTTGGTCTCTTCTTGTTCCAAGAGCCTTCCTAGTTTTTCTAAGGTTTGCAGTTTTCACATCACAAAGCCTAGACAATCCCTCTTGTTAACTCTCCTCCTCTGCTATCAGCTTCCCAGACTGTTCCCCCAGTGAGTACCATCTGATTTGGTGGGAGTAGAAAGGGCAGATTGCTCAGCCTAAAGCTCACCATCCCAATCTTGGCCCTGATGTGTGACATCAGAATTAACTTTATTATGACCATGTAAAAAATAATAGTGGCTGCTGAGAATGCTCTGGGCATATCACATCCCCTAACAGCCCTGAGCAAGATCTCCTGTTGCCATTGCAAGACCAAACATGGCCATTTCTTGGATCCAGGGTTTTTCTTTTAAGCATCTTGTTAAGAGTGTACCTGGAGGGAATGCTAAAATGTTCTCTACATTTGCCTCTTGTAGCAGGATCTCCAGCACTGCAATCTACTGGTCACTGCATGTGTGACCTCCTCTGAGTGCCCAGATGCATGGGCTGCTCCAGAAATAGCTCTTTATTTACATGTCTTCCCTTTCCAAATCCCACTACGTTTTCTTTGGCTCTCCACCAAGATACACAGGCCTGTTCTTCCTCTATTCCAGGCACAAAACTTAGATGCATGAGATATTTGATGGGAAGACTAACTTCTATGCACTCAAGAGCATCCCCTGCACCAGACTGACATGGGTCTTGTGGCTTCAGCTACAGTGTGGCCATTGGCATCAGAAAGATCTTGATCAATAAATCCTTCTCATCATGGTGAGACAAAGTCAAACACCTTTGGTTTATATTCCTTTACTAAATTACTCCCTGTCTGTGTAATGTCTCCACAGATACACATTGAATTCTCAAAGCTCATGATCCAAATAACAGAAGTAATTTTTGTGCTGCACCTTTCCATCAGCCTCAACTCCTTCACCTCCACCCGTTTGCTGAAGAGCTCTGGAGGGCATTTCACAGCCCCACCATCCTGGGAACCTGTGATTCTATAGGGTTAAACCATACAAAACGTCTGGGATGGACCAGACCAACACCCACAGCTGAGCTCCATCAGCAAACCACTCTTCCCTGCAGCTGTCACCAGCCTACAGCTTGGAGATGACTGCTGCATCAGGATTGCACAGCATCTCTGTGGTATTTAGTAAAAGAACCCAATTAAACCTTTAAAAGCAGCGAGCTTCTTGGAAAATGAAGTACTGTTATCTGAAGAAGCAACTTGATAACTATCTCCAGTAGGAATAATTAAGCAGAAGAACAGTCCTCATTTGCATGCAACACAGGCAGCTCTTCCTCCTGGTCCAGAGCTGAGGAGCTTGGATTCAAATGCTTAGTGAAACGTGGCTCTTTTGCTCTGTATGAGAACCTCCATTTATGCCTTACAAGAACAGGGATTTCCCCCCCACCACCCCAGCTTGTTTTTTAATTTCCTGCTCAAGAAAAATTCCAAAAAGAAGCATTTGGGATCCATCGAGATGCTTTGCTCTAATTATAACTCCCTTTAACTGATTGCAAAAATATGTAAATAACCTGCTGTTGCAGCACTCCATTCCTCTACCCCCCATCCTCCCCAAATGAAATGTATTTATATACTTCTCCCTATGATAGATTTTGCTCTCAAGAAACCTGCATTTTCCTCTAGACAAACTAGGCTGGAATGTTTCCAACAAACTCTTCTCCAGCCTAATAAGAAACTGCAGTTGATGCCCCATTAATAACATGCATTTGCAGAAAAGGCAATTTGCACAAGTGCCAACAGAGAAACAATTAAGAGTTTTAAAAGGAAATAACATGTTGGGCTTGCTGCTTCTGTAAATGACCTCCTGGAAGAGAATTGGCCCAGAATAGGAAGTTGTTCAAGTTTGCATTAAAACAAACAATGGTTTGCAATAAAATAAACAATATTTCTTTCAGTTCTTATACAAGTTTAAAGAAGAAAGGCTGAAAGGACTCTTGGAAAGGGACTTGTGTGATTGAGTGTGTTAAAAATACCCAAGTAACCATTGGATTTACATGAGCAGTTCCCCACTAGTGAGAACTAGAGAGAATGTTCTCTGCTTTGACTAGAAAAATAGACCTTTGAATTGGGTTGTCTTCAGAGCCCAAAGGAGAGGCCAGAGGAAGAAAAATGACTCATAAATTGCTCATGAAAATATACACTTTGGTCCCAACACCTTTCAAACAGTTGCAAAACAATGAGTTTAAAGGAAGAGGAAAAAGCAAAGGAGGGAGGACAAGAAGAGGGGGTTGGGAGACCTATGAGGATGAATGGATCACTGGCTGGGGCTCCAGTCCCTTCTGCAGAACTTGGATGGATGAGTGCTTAAAATCCTTCATTTCAGCCTCTCCCTTTGGGTTTGGTATCTCTTTGTCTTCTTGCAAGGAAAAAGCCTCACACATGGGCTGGATGTCACCCCCAATGTGGGGTGAGTGTGGCTGTTCCCTCTCTGTCTTCCTCACCACATATTTTAAGAGAAAAATGAGTTTTGCCAGATCTTATCTATTTGCACATGAAAGGGGCTGTTGTTAATCACCTCCATCCCTTTCCAGGGCCCAGGGGAGCTTTGGGGTGAAGGAAACACAGAGTCAGGCAGAGCTGTGAGAGGACTCAGTCTCTGATTTACTTCTGCCCACAAAAATCCTCTCCCAACCCTCAAACCTGCCCCTGTTGCTATCAAACAGCAACAAAAAGCCCAGCAAAAAGTTTGCAGAGAACTGTATGCAGCAAGCTGAACAGGACTGCACTGCAGGTTTGAGGCTCACACTTTGTAGAGGCTGTTTGCATTTCCTGTTCCTTGAAATAAGTTGAATTCCATTAATACAAAGGGGAAAAAAAAACAACCAGGATTTGTGCTGAGGAGAGGGAGGAGACAGAAGCTTCGACTCTGATCCTCCAGCCCAGTTTTCTCATCAGAAATCAGCCCAAAGAATGATAAAAACCCCTCTCCCAACTGTTCTTCCTGCAATTAAGGGAGTGATCAGCTGCCAAAGTGTGTGCCTGGGGCTTTGCTTTCCCTAAACTGTTTATTTTATTGGAGCACAGATCACATTTGGAAGAGTTTAGGCAGGCAATGGTCCCTCACTGCCTTTGCTGCTCTGATGAGAGCCAGAGCACGAGATGCAGCCGCCAGCCCGGCTCCCAGGGTCCCTGCTTTCCCTCACACTTTTTGGGAAGACTTTCTCCAAGGCCAGGAGTTGATGTCACCCCTCCTTTTCCATTTGCCTCCCTGATCCTTGGCACATCTTCCATTTCAAGCCAAACCTTTGCCCTTCCTGCCACCTCCAATGTCCAAAGAGAGGGTTTGAATGCCAGCGTGGGTCCTTATGCTCTTAGAGGTGGATCAAAGGGATATCAGCAGGAAGAACACAGTGAGGTTTCAGCTGCCAAATGCAAAGGAGAACAGACAGATTGAGGTGGCCAAGGTGAAACCTTTCACCTGATGTTTGGCCTTTATAAATTGTAATTTGCACATCTCTCAAGGCAAAAAAAAAAAAGACTTTCAATTAACAGACATTACTTTGGCCAAGAAAGCCTCTATTCTGTACACCATCCTGCCTCCTTGCAGGCCCATGTGATACTCAGGGAGGGACCAGACCCCTGGGGATTAAGCTGTGTGAAGCTAATGAGACTTGACTGGCAGTGTGACTGCTTCCTGGAGGCCTCCCCATGCTGGGAGATGCAATCTGCTTTACATTAACGTGCACAGAAAAGAATGGGTCCTACTCAGCACAGCAGAACAGAGAGACCATTGTAACTTCAGCTTTCATCAAGTGGGGAATAACAGGATATGAACTTGATCAGCTACTAATTCCCTGCTCATGTCTTCAAAAGAAAATGGGATGTGTTTTGGAGTTGTTTCATATTCTGTCCCAGGGAGAAGATTTCATAGGAGCCCTGTCCTTCTCTCTTTGTAAGCACAGTAGAAAGTTGCTCACTGGAGCAGGGGGTGAACCCATAGGTTCCTTTTCCTGCTGGGCATAGTTTCTTGTGCAGCTTTGCTCCTTGCTCACAAAGTGATTTCATTTTAACAGACACTTTCCACGAGCCAAAGGTCAGCAGAAAGCAGCCACTGCCATTTCTAGGGGCTGCAAAGCCAAACAAAAGGAAACAGGCAACCCTGAGTGTCTTTAACTGCCCAAAGCAAATCCTCTCTGCCCCTAGCCCTTCGTTGCTTTTGGCAGATTCTTTGCTGCTAATGTTGGGGATTTCAGCCTTCATCTCCCTCAGACAGATGAAAACTAAGCTAATAGCAAGAGGTGAAGCTGGCTGCCAAGCCTGCCTTTTTTTTTTTTTTCAGCTAGGCATCACAGACAAGTCATTTGATCCACTGCTCTTTACAGCAAGGCCTCAGTGCTGCACAGCTCCCCCAGGCCCTGGGGCACAGCAAATTCTGCTGGACATGCAGCAAGACCACAAAACCCTTCCCTGAATGCTCCCTGACCGGCTTCTCTGTGTAACCTACTTTCTTTTCTTTTAAAAGACAGGCCCTGTTATCAGCTGGATAAATAAACCCACAAACTACCCACCCTCTCCCACTCAGCTTCCCAGATGCAAATCTTTTGCCTTTTTCTCTCTTTTCTGTCCCCAGCAGTGAGGAGGATTCCTGTCCTGGCTATTGGAGGGGAATGAGGGATTCTGGAGAGTTCACCCAACAACAGATCTTCCCAGGGTAAGTAATTTTGTCCATATTATGTAACACACACACACAAATATTTCATTCCTTCATTTTTTTTCCCCCCAAGTCTCCAACTCATCATCTTCAAGATAATGAGACACATTTTAACTCTCAGTGGCCAGCATGACCCAATAGCTGATTAAACTGAGGAACACAGGAGGGAATTCACTCCAGATGGGTATTTCTCTTAGCCAAGATGCTGCTGAGGAATAAGCTTCATCCCCAACAGCAAGGTGAGAAGTGACCTTCACAAGAGACTGAGCACGCAGGGAGGCCAACACGAGGATGGCTTCCTCCCAAAAAAACTCCCAGCTCCCCATTTGGGTGCTAACTTTGGACAAAGGGAGGGTAAAACATCTGCAAGAGCATATTGCCACCCTGGGCTACACATTGCTAGACAAAAGAAATCAGTCTGAGGGCTGAATGCCTCATTTCTCAGTGACTGGGATGTGTCAAAACACAGGCTGCTGTGTGCTGGCGAGATATGCAAAAGCCAAAGCTGAGAACTGAACATGGGCAGGGGCTGCACTCTGCAAATTGGTCTCCCTTTTCTTGGAAGTGCCAATCAACCCCTTTTGAGATGCAAAAGATCCTTCTGCACTTTCCTGAGTGCTGGTGGCATGCTCCTTCCATGGCCAAATGGAGCTCTTTTCTTCACCCCATCCCCAAAGATCAGACTAGACCACATCCCATGATGAAGCATCAGACTGGAAGGGGATGAATCAAGTCTGTGTCTGGATCACCAGACAGGTGATCTACCTGTCACTGTGACAGGTAGGTTCCCAGCAGAGAGATGGAAATGCAACTAGAGCAACCAGGGCTGCAAGCAGGCTGGGTTTGAGCCACAGAAGCCCATGCCAGGAGAACTCCATCCATGTTGGCTGCTCAGACATGTCATTGCAGCCCTGCAGCAACCTGCACCCCACTGCTCTCATCCCCTCACCAAGGACAACTGCAGAGTCCTGCACCTGGGAAAGAACAACCCCACACACCAGCACAGGCTGGGAGTGACCTGCTGCAGAGAAGCTCTGCAGGGAGTTCTGGTGGGCAGCAAATGAAACATGAGCAGCAACGTGCCCTCGTGGGCAAGGCCAATGGCATCCTGGGGGCATCAAGTGTGGGCAGCAGGTCAAGAGAGGGTCTCCTCCCCCTCTGCTCTGCCCTGCTGAGGCCTCATTTGGAGTCCTGTGTCCAGGGCTCCTCAGCTCCAGAGGGACAGGGAACTGCTGGAGAGAGGCCAGTGCAGGGATACCAAGATGATCAGGGGACTGGAGCATCTCTGTGAGGATGAAATGCTGTGGGACCTGAGCCTGTTCATCCTGAAGAAGAAAAGGCTGAGGGGGGAATCTCACTAACATAAGTATTTTAAAGGATGTCAGGAGGATGGGAACAGTCTTTTTTTTCTACAGTGCCCAGTGACAGGACAAGGGGGAAGGGGCACAAGTGGAACACAGGCAGTGCCACTGGAACAGGAGGAGAAACTTAGTTATTGTTGAGGTGAAGGAGCCCTGGCCCAGGCTGCCCAGGGAGGGTGTGGAGGCTCCTTCTCGGGAGATTTCAAACCCATCTGGACACATTCCTGTGCCCCCTGATCAAAGAGAACCTGCTTTAGCAGGTGGTTGGGATGGATGAGCTCTGCAGGGCCCTTCCAACACCCACCATTCTAGGATTCTATTCTATTCTATTCTATTCTATTCTATTCTATTCTATTCTTCCTTGTGTAGGGCTCAGGGACTTCTCTCATGCAACACCTCCCCACCTAGGCTCTCCCTCTCCTGCCAGTCCCTCAGCAATGCACAAGAAAAAAGAAACAACCCAGATCCAGCACAAATACACCTTGATGCACCTTCTTCGAAACACTTGATGACCAGCTGCTGCCATCCAAAAGCTTTGTGCTGAAAACCACAGTCCAGCCCTTCTCCTCCCCAAGGCAGCAAATGCTTCCAGTGCTCCCATCACCATCCTGCTTTGCACCCCTATTTTCAAGCATTATTTCATTCAAAGAGAGTGGCAGCAGGTGGGAACTGGCTCCTACAGTGAGTTGGAATCCCGAAGAGTGATGGATGAGCTCATGAAACACCTTCTTTTAAGCGCTAACAATGCTCCAAGGGAAAAGGTTGGGGAGGAGGGAAAAGAGAGTGTTTAAAAAGCTTCTACCAAAGCTTCATCATAAAGCTTGATTCTCCTAATTGGCAAATATAGCCAGAGGTGACAGCCACGCTGAGGCTGGCTGCTAATTAGATGGGCACCAGTGCCTCAGGGATTGATGCCTTTTCTTGCAAGGTGGCAAGAGATCAGCCCAGTGTGGGAGCAGCAGCCAGGCCCCAGGGCAGGGCACCAAATTCCCCCTCATCAGCTAAAACAAAGGAGTAAAGCAGTGGCTGTTTTAGACAAGACAAATAATCATGGGGTATTTGGAGGGTTTCCAAGGCAAGGAGGAAGCATGTGCGTGTGTGAGGATTCATTATTTCACCAGTTGATTCCCTCATTTAATAACAATTTCTACCAGCTGATTCCCTGTGCCTCAGTCCAAGTTGTGAGGATAGATTTAAATAATCACTGCCATGTGTCAAGAGCATTTCCACTCTCCCCAGAAGCAGAGGAAGTGGAGGAGTCATTCTTTTAAAAGAAAACAGCTTTTAAAAGTCACACTTTTCACAGTCCAAGGCCTTTGCTAACCAGGCACGGGGCTAGGAAACATATATAAGGTAGCATAAACACTGAAGTGCAAGGAGGTGGGAAGGGAGCGGTGTCAGCAGGATGGATGTTCCCTCCATGGGGAAGAAAACTACTGGGTTACTCCTTAGTCTAGTTGCAGGAGGGGAGAGAAAGGAGGAAGAAGAGGGTGGCTTGAAACTGAGGATTTAAATCACAGCTACTACCTGTGATGACCTGAAGCTTTTAAGGCCACAGCAAGAGCATGAGCAAGCTCAGAAAAGTAAGTTAGGTAGGAAGGGATTGTCCTGCTGCTGTAAATCAACCTCATCCCAGCCTCAGATGTTTTTCTGACTCAGGATATTTTCTGGCACTTGTGGCTCTCAGTTCAATGAGGGAACAGCAGAGGCAATTCAAGTATTTGTCAGGGTCAGTATTCATCAGTGGGGGAAAAAGAAGTGGTACTTCATGGTTTGGGTTAATGGTTTTAAATTCTGGAGGAGTCCAGACAACTTGTGGAGGGCAGCAAACAGGGTAAGGGCTCAATTTACAGAGTGAGTCAATGGAAAACCTTAGGCCCCTTCCAATATGACAGCGTGCCCTGTAGCACTTACCCGGGTGGCATTTCAATGCTCATGCATTATTTACAGCTTAGCTCCAACAGCTAAAAAAGTAGGTCTTAGCTAAAGCCAACTGAGTGAGCAAAGTGAGATAACTGAGCTGAGGGGCTGAGGGCCATGGGTTAGTGGTGGGTTTGGGCAGTGTGAGGTAATGGGTTGGTCTTGATGATCTTAAAGGTCTGAAATGATTCTGTGATCCCAGATCTTCAGCTGCACAGAGCAGTGAGACAGACCAACCAAGCTGGGATGTGCTGATACTGGCTGACATGGGCAGAGCCAGGAAGGCAGCCAGTAATGGACCAAGAGGTTTAGTAGGTTGGATGTGTCATAGGAATAGAGACCAGAACCAACACAAGACAGGATCCTGGATCATGTCTGGAAAGAGTTATTTGCAACGCATCTCATTTGAATCTGCTGAGCAGTTGCAGGCATGATAACCACATCTTTCTACTTCATGTACTCTGTCAATGAGAGATCCTTACTGCTGCCCAGCAAAGCATTCCAACCCAAGAGATACCAACTCAAAGGCATGGAGCCCTGCTATAGGGCATGACTCTGATGATCCTGAGTGATGCTTTACAACTGGTGTCTGGCACATAAACCTGTGTCCCAGCCAAAATCGATGCTAGCTGATGCCTTCTCTCAACAACCCTGCCAGGAATTATTTAAGGCAGGAAGAACTCCTCCAAAGAGGCCCTTGCTGTTAGTAAGTGAAGGGGCACTGCCTCCAGCAGTGAGGTCTCGGTGCCTGAGGCCTATATCCAAGTCAAATCACATCAATTCCAACCACATGCAAGGAGATGCCAGAACCAGACTTTGCAACTGAACTACATTCTCCCAATCAGCCAAACCTGAAGGCTCATCCCACTAGTGAGCAGCAACCTCAAACCTCCAGCTGACATTTTCAGATCAGACAGATGCTCATCCCACCTCACGACACAAAATCTCTCCTCCTTTGCAGACAGTGTCTCTGGCTCTCCTGCTTTGAGTGCTGCATCATTACACTTGCCTACATTTTCCCCCTCCATATTGGCTGAAAGTCTGCAAATTCATGCCTAGGCTCAGCCCCTAATAATCTGTTTGCATATCCATGTCACCAGGTCTTGAAAGAGTTCCAAAGCAGCCATGGTACTTTCCAATAAAGTGAGGACACCACACTCCCTTCCCATGGTTATGAGCCCTCTGCAAGCAGAAGCATTCTCAGTACCTCCTCCTCAGCTACCAAAAAGGCTCCTCTGGACATGCAGTGTTGGGATTTGGGCTGTTTAATCACCAAGTCATCTGCTCTACATGTCAGCAGCCCAACTATCATCAGAGTCAAAGCAGCAAGCCAATGCTCAGCTTTCCCTGACTCCTCCCTTGCTTCAGCAGAGTGATGCTTGCTGCTAACATGCAGGAGATTTCAGGGGAAAGGTGGCTGTGGTTGCCCAAGGTCCTTTTGACCCCAAACTGCTTAGGAAGCTGTGCCAGGCTGGCAGCAAACAAACCCTGTCCATCAAACCTTGTGCCTGCCCTGCTGCTTCTCAGAGTTTACCAGTGGCAGTGGCTGGAGCTTAAGACTTGATGCTGTAATTTAAAGGCTGACTGAAAGTTAAAGCATGTTGTTAAGGGCATTGTCCAAATGCCTCTTAAGACAGGTTTGGGGCATCAACTACCTCTCCAGGAAGCCTGTGCCAGGGTTTGGATGCACTGGTATGTTGTGCGAGGGGCACATCATCTCACACAGGAAGGTAGACAGCCATGGCTGCTGAGCTAAGCCTTGTCCCAGCAAATCCCTCATCTTCAGAGCCATGCCTGGCCAGAAGTAATCCATTAGCCTGCCACAAAAGCTTCATGCACCTTCTGATATCAGCCAGCTGGTTTCAACTCAAATTCAAGTAGTGCTTTCACCTCTGTTGCAAAAACAGGACCCCAGAGTGAGCAGCCCTGCCTGGGAACACCTTGGGCAGTGCCCTGCAGCTGTCCCACCTTCCAGATGCTGCTTCAATATTCAGCAAAAACAACTCATTTCCATCCCAAACTTGCTGATCTGGTGGCCAGGTAACTGGGTGATTTCACCACTCGCTTGCCCTCCCTGCCTGGCTTGGTTTGGGGTGTGCAACATGCCCACATTTTCCATGGGGAGCAGATCTGACAGCTCCGACTCCAACAGCTGCAGGAGAAGCCAAATTTCCCCTGAATATCAGCAACAAGCACCAAGAAGGACGGCAGCTTTCTTTAACTGCTACAAATGGTGTGCTGCAGAATTACTCCTTAATCACAGCCCTCACAAATATTTGCTCTCCTGGATTTGCAGTGCTTCACCTCTCCCTCCACAACAGCCATTTCATTTGCTCACCGTTTAGTCCTGTTTGCATCATGCCAAAAGTCATTCCAGTGTCTCTGACTCTTTAAATTCAACAACAAACATTGCAGCACTTTCAAGCCTCTTGGGAAGGACAGGCCAAATGCCAGCTAGAGCAGACTGATGTGAGCTGACATGTCAAGGGACCCTGGCAGGAGGACACCCCAGGCTTGATTGTCATTGGAGCACTTTTCCCCTCTGCAAGACATCGAAATGGCTTTTTCTCCCAGGCTGGATCCTGTCTCAGGTCAGTCTTGGCACAGATTTCCTCTGAGGGCTGCACTTCTAACTGGTGAGGGCACAGAGCACAGCAGCAAGTAGAAATAGGTCCGCTATGCTGGAGACAGAAGGAATGTGCAGAGAACTGCAGGCAGAAGGGCAAGGACGTGTTGGGTGAATTACAGCCTGGAATGAACGTGGCAGGGTGCTGCAGACCCTGCAAAAAATCTCACTTCCACACTGCACTGATGCTAGGACAGTGATAAGCATCAATGCAAAAGAACAACCATTCTGGGGTACATCAAAGCCTATTGAGTCCAGATCCCATGTCTGCATGTTGGTTAATGTTTAGGTAAAGGATCAAGAGCTTTATCCAATTATCTCTCCCTGGCAAATCATCCCAGCTTCCTGTGCTTTAGAGACCTCTTCAGCCAGAGGTTGAGCCTGAAGATGTCCTTAAATCCCTTGTGAACTCTCAGTGCTTTTGGGCCTATCATCTGACAAGGAGAGCTTGAGGAAAACCCAATTCTGTTTGTTTCCAGCCTGGTCCTTGCTGCTGTTGAAGCTTTGCTGTAACCATGGCACACTCATTTGGCTGCTCAGCTGGCAGAAGCCAGGAGCCAGCCCGGAGCATCCCTCTGACACACACACACGCTGATTCAGAGGTAAAATGGACAGCAGGGATGCCCTGAAGTCCAGGTATTTATACCCCACTAGCCTTAAAAGAGCATTACTTTAAGCAAAAGCTGCTTAGTGCTGTACACTACTAACTTTAAAATGACTTAGCTTTTTTTTTCATCCCTCTCATTCAGCAGACATCTCTCTTTCTCCAGCTGGATGAAATCTTTCTCTTCCCATCCAGCTTAGCAGCTGCTGCTCACCTTGGTGGGATGATTGCTGACCTATCTTCCCCCTTCCAACATCACACATAGGTCCCACAAGAAGGACAGGACATTTCACTAAGGCTGTCCCACAGTCACAACATGCCAGACAGGATGTCTTCAGTTTAAACAATTTTTTTTTTTTGAGAGGAGATTCATCAAGTTTTCCACATAGGAAAGGGAGAAGGAGTGCTGTGATGCACCTACCTGGCTGTATAAAGCTGCATTTTGGTGGAGTGTCCTCAGAGGGTCCTGATTTCCCAGGGATAAGACTGGTAGGGGCAGGCCACAGCCATCACCACTTGCCAGCATCTCCCTCTGTTTGGCAAGGAGTTTAGTCATAATTAATCCCAGGCTTAATCTGCTCATCCCACTTGCTCAAATCCATCTATGGGGGTGCCAGTGTGGAGCAAAATATTCTGGCCAGCTACCTTGGTGCACATAAAGAAACAGCCCCAAAAGGTTGCTCTGATCCAGCAACCATTCCGTTTATCTGCACTGATTCCATTTATCTTGGAAAATGAACTTTCCACAGACAAAGGAGTCCCTGCTCAGTCCATTTTGGAAAAACTCCATTGGTGCTGAGGTGAGGGAGCCCTGGTCCAGGCTGCCCAGGGAGAGTGTGGAGGCTCCTTCTCAGGAGGTTTCCAAACCCACCTGGACATGTTCCTGTGCCCTCTGTTTGGGGGGAACCTGCTGCAGCAGGGAGTTGGGCTGGATGAGCTCTAGCCTCTTCCAACCCTCACCATTCTGGGATTCTGTGAAGCAACACAAAGAGCAAAAATACAGAAGGCACTGTGCTTCCAGTCATGCATGTTACAAAGGGAGTAAATGCAAGAGGCAGGAGCCCAGAAGCAGCATCATGCTGAGACACACTGAGAACAGAAAAACTGACAGGTCAAATCATGGTTGTCTCAATCCCAGCTATGAAACAGAGATAAAATTGTATCTTGAGTTACTTAAAAGAGCACAAAGAGTCCAACATTTGCAGATCTAGGAAATGCCTTGTCACCATGGAGGAGCCTGAGGTGAGAAGGATAGAGGTGATAAAAAGTACACTCCTGGTACTCACTCTGTAAGACCATCCACATCCAAATATTTCTCCCAACCTCTCACTGTCTCCTGTACCTCAAAAGGTTTCTGTCTTTCCTTTTCCCTTTTTGTTTCACAAGGGTGTGTGCACTGAAACCCAGCAAACCTGCTCCCTTACTGTGCTGTGCGTGGCTATAAGCCATCTGAAACAGCTGATCATAGTGCTGTAGGCAGACAGTCCCTTCCCATGCTCTTTAGTACTGCAAGAGTTTCCAAACATTTCTGCTAAAATGTGGAAAATACTCTGGTTTTATGTATGTTGGCTGAATGCTGCATGTACCAAACCCAAAGGTAGCTTCCAAAGGAGCTGCTGCAGGTGATGCCTGTGTGTCAGGCATTCCTAGCACTGCCCCATCACTCTGACACCACAGTTACCACCATACTGCATCCTGCTATTGCTCTCAGTATTGGGCAATTCATTAAAGAAGCTGAGCAAAGGGTTTGATCAAGCCTGAGACCAATGTTTTAGGAGAAAATGAAGCAAAAAGACCAAATGAGATAAGGAAGATGCCAAATGCAGTGAGTGGCACTGCTGCCTGCAGTTGCCTGGCAGCCCTGTAGAACCCAGGCAGATGGGACATGGCCTCAAGCTGCAAAATCACTCAGTCCATCTCTGACAGAAGCCAAGGCAGAGAGTTGGCTTTGTTTTGTCTTTCTCATCCTCCCCTTGCTTTCCACACTCTCTCTCAAAATGTTAGCTCCCTTCTGACTTTTATGTCACTCAGGTCTTCCCACCATATGAAGTCATTCTTCTATTACACAATCCTAGTGGTTAACCCTCAACATTCCCAGTTAACAATGTCCAGGCAGGGATCAAAAAGTATCAAATAGCTCTGTGGGATCTGCTGCTGGAGGATTCCTTCCTGCATGGCCAACAAGTAGCCCAGTGACAACGGACAACCACACATCAGACACCTTCCAAGTGGTCAGTTAATATTGCCAGAGGAAAGCCTGGTCTGCCTCGGCCACGCTGGGATTGAAATGCTGAACCACAGCAATATGCAGAGGTTCAATTCTTATTTCCTATCCTCTTGATACAGACAATCACAAAAGCCAGGGACAATAAGCTTGGAGATGGCCTCTCCTGTGCTCTTTGGATAATTAACAGAAATAACACAGCAAATAAGTCCAGCTATTCTAACGTTGCAAGGATTCAGCCAAGGAAAAGCTCTGCTCCACCTCAGTGGAGATCTCATTAACACTTGCCACGCACAGGCAGATAGCAGTTGGTATTTAGTGCCTACCCTGGGAAATGAATTGCTTTCTGCCTGCCTCCAGACTGCAATCATCCCAGACACAAACAGAGCTGTGTGCTACAGCCGCAGCCAACGCATCGCTTTGCAACAACCCGCCTGGGTGAGGACAAGGGCAAACCCCAGCAGCCTCCTGCTGCTGAGGGTCACAGCCTGGCCCACCCCGATGCATCTTTTTGAGCTACCACCAACCCATAGACAGCATGGCGCGTATTTGACTCCCGAGATGGATGTCAGCACGAAGATTTATAGACTCAGTGGCCACACAGGTGCCATGAGGCTGCAGCCTTAGGTCATTGTGATATGATCCAGCAAAGCTCAGAAGATCCACTTCTATCCCTCACCCACTTTCTCCAATGAGATGAAGGACCCTACCTGTAAGCCAGGGTCAAGTATCCCACTGATGAAGCCTGACTAGCTCAGTTTCCCAACACCAGGAGCCTGAAGAATCCCCAAGAGACAGAGTTTTGCTTTTCTCCAACCCAAACACTTGCACAAGACTCAGGCCATGCAGGGAGGAGTGGAAAGGTTGGGGCATTGCCTGCATTCCACTGCAGAGTGATTTGTAACACACCATGAAGCCACAGCATGGGGCAATAGCCCAGTCTGCTTTTTGTAGCATTGCCTCCATGTGCCAGAAAGCACTTTGCTGCTCTGTCCCTTTTGATTTTCAGGACAGCCATGTAAGACAGGGCAAAGCCCCAACGAGACAGACAGACGAGATCACCCACTCACAGGTCCTAAAGGTCTCCAGCTCACAAATTCTCTGCTCTCCTACAACAGCTACCATACACACACAGGATTTTAATGAAGAGACTGCACAATTCTTGCTCCAGCCTCCTCCCACCAACAGCTGATTTGTGTTGGATGCTCTGAAGAGACCGTTTGTTGCAGGAGCTACAACTTCTCCTATCACTCGCCCACACATTCCTTGCAGCAGCAGAGGATTTTCATCCACAAACATTCATTCTCTTTCTGTTTTCAAAAGGAAGGCCATGTTATTTATGCACTGGGCTTTCCCTCTGTGAAAACTCCCTTTTCTCCCCCCTCCTCTTAGGCTTCACAATGGCTTTGTAGAGAAATACAAGCAGGCACTGCAAACAAGTAGGAAAAATCAGCACCCAGCATTCTTCTGGGACAGAAGTGTTTTGTGCCCCTGATGAAATTGGGAGGGGGAAGTTAAAAGATCATTCCTACCAACAAAACAAGGCTGCCTCATCTCCATCCGTTCATCACTAAATCAAAACACTCTCCTCTTCTCACAGGCCTCCATACCTGGCTGCCAAGTGTGGTGGAGAACATCCAACCCATACATAACCGTGGGTTAAAAACTGCTGCAGCCTGAGGAAGCCTCCTGACTTCCCAAAGTGCCCCAAACTATTTCCCCAGCCCAAGAGATCCAGCCTGTGGATGTGCAAACCCAAACTTAAACCCCAAATAGCCTCAATCCTAAATATGCTGTGGGTCTGAGTGTTGGGGACAAGGCAGGAGCTGGAAGAGGATCAATCAAGCAGGACTTTTGCCCTCAGCAGGAATATTTTACTCCACACTGAAGGAGCTGGCATATGATGGATGTGGCACACCATGGCTGCTGGGCCAAACCCTGCACATACCAGGGGCTAGAGGTATCAGCCCTTTTAACCAACTCCAGGAGGGTTTACCTTCTACCTCAGGCTACCAAATCTCCTCCCTGACTTGTTGCTTCATCAGCAGCTGCTGCAAAGCTACGTGTCAAAGCTACACTCACATTCAGGTCCTATCCAGGTGCTGCCAGTGCTAGAGGGATGAGGGAAGCAAGAGGCAAGAGCTGCTGCATTTTCAGCCCTGCTTAGGCTGAGAAAATCAAAGAACCTAAACACAAGATTATGTCTTACTTTATCATGCCCAGCCCTGTAATTTGCACATATCACATGGAGAAGTATCTATTATGGCAGGGGCTTTTACACCCCCAGGACAGTTCCCATTGAGGCAGGGCCACAGGTAGTAATTTCCCTGCAGAAATGTGTGACAACAGAGAAAAAGTACTTGCTTGTTGCTTTCACCCTATTCATACCAACCCTCACAGAGAGAAAGAAAATGACACTTTTATGATTAAATATATCCTCCATCTCAAAGAATTACAGCCCCTTTGAGATCACTTTCCTAACCAGTCCCAAGAGAAAAATGATGGCTTTCAAGCCAGAAAACTGTTCAAAATGGAGAAAAATCAGTGCTGCCCAAGGGGTGAGCCACAAGCCAAAATGTCTGAGCCTGCCAGACCCCTTTGTTTGAAAAATTAGGGGCTCATCCTTTGCACTGGCAATAACACGTTAAGAAGCAGGGCTTGGTTCAGTCCCTCAGCTGTGTCACATAGAAAACAGGCTTAAACTTTAAGAGAGTGAGGAAAAAAAGGTACCTAATATTTGAGTCCTAAGTCCATATGCAAGTCCCTTGAAAAAGGATGCAAAGACCTGAGTGGCTCCTGCTGTACCCATGCCACCTTATTCAAACTCTTCTGCTCCTTCCCTTCACTGACCTTGTCTCTTCTTACCACAGTTATCTTCAGAATGCAATGGCTATTGTGGTAAAACACAATGAATTAGCAGCAACAAGAATGCTCCTTGAGTGCCTGAGAAGCAATGTCATTTTTCTGCAGCCTGACATGTCAGGGTAATGCATAACAAAGCAGGAATGTGGTTTAGCACTGACTAGTGCTGCTTGTCAGCAGAGGTGAAAGAATAATCTGTTAACACTGGAATTTACAGGATCTAGTACAATAAAGTAATAAAGGGGCTTTGGGACTGGAAGGAAGGAGAGATGCAGCCCAGTAAGCCTATACTTGGGGTGGCTGCTGCTAAGAGACAGGGGAAATGCAGTGGGGAAAATCACAGCAGCAGAGATGCAAGAAATTGCAAGGAGAAAAGTGAATGATTTGACATCCCAGTGAATGAAGTGACGTCCCAGTGAACATCAGCTGAACAATGTGACCTCCCACCACAGTGATGGGATGACCAACTCTCAGCCTGGCCAGATCTCCCTGAATGGCAGCACAGCCTCTGGTGAATCAGCCAGTCTTCCCAGTTGGGTGTCATCAGGGAACTTGCTGAGCACTCTGTCCCCTCATGCAGGTCATTGATGAAGGTGCTGAACAAGACTGGCTCCAGAACCAACCCCTGTGGAACCTCACTGGCCACAGGCCTCCAATCAGACCCAGCAAAGAATGTTATTGTTGTTGAAGACCCTTGTTTAGACCAATTATGGGCACAATTCACCCTTTATATACAGAAATACTTGGGAAACTAGATTGTCCATAAGCCCTAGGAATGAGCCAGCTCATGCAGGGCTGTGGGAAAGCTGGCCAGCTGCTCTGCACTGCCCCTTGCAAAGAGAAACAGTAAACAGCCTCTTTTCCTGCAAATTCACATTGGGTGCATTGGCTGTGGAGCAAACCTTGCACCAGGGCTGACATTCCCCTCACCCTTGTGCTATACTAAACAGTCCCAGCTCCTGCCCACATCCAATCCAAACCCAGCATCCAGGTTGGCCCTGCCATCAGCAAAAAGACAAGTGGCAAAGAAAAGAGAGCTGGCTGGAGGTAGGTAAAGCTACCTGAAAAATCCATGTGAATTGAGAACAATGATCAGATCCTTGTTCTTCACATGTCTCAGCACTAGGGATTTGCATGGGCAAGTGCTGGCAGCTCTGAAACATCAAATGGTTTTAGAAAGGGAAAGAAGAGCCATATTGACTCACTCCATGTGTGGACTCTCCCAGTAAGCTCTGTACCAGGCTTGGGCTGGGGGTTTCTCCACTTGGAAACTGTCTGAAAAAAGGTTTTACCTGGTGTAAAACGAGGCTGGATTTGGAGTTAGGGTATGAATAATCCCTGTGCTTTTAGATACTGCCTGCTCTTGTGCAGAGCAGAAACATGGGCAGCAAAGGTGACACACTGGCCACATCTCTCCAGTGACTGGAAAAACACAGCAAAGGCACAGAAGCTGTTTCCCCTGGGAAATCCATCTTCCTTCCCCACTAAGTGTGAAAGCTCCTGCTCCAAAGCAATTACAGGCATGTGGAGCTTTGATTACCAGTTTTGCTTTTGTGATGCTGAAAAGCAAGTGCTTGGCAGCAGGAGGAGTAGGGAGATTCCAGGATCTGATTCAACACTAGTTAAAATGCTGGACGGTAATCATGTCTCTGAGCAGAGCCAGAGACATACAAATTACTTTAGCAGGCTGGTTTCATCCTCCTGCTTTTGGCTACCCTAGCAGGCAAAAGGCTGATTTTCATCCTGCATGTTTAATACACATATATATGATTCAGAGGGACACATCAAATTAGACAGGTTTATAACATGCAAAAAGATAGGGGTATCTGGCTCCAGTGCCAGGCAGCATGGCAGAGCAGGGCAGCCAATGCTGAGAGCTTCCTCATTTAGCTCCTTCTGTGCACACACTGAGTGTGATGGAAATGGAAAGCATTAGCCTCCCTTCCTGCCTGGCTGCAGCATGACCAAACAGCTCCAGTCCTCCCTGTCATCTGTCCCCATGCTTCTCCTCTGGCTGCTCTACATCAGATTATCACCTGTGATGAATACAGCAGTTTTGTAATACAGAAAAGCAATTTCCCCTTCTAATTATTTTTCCACATTTCTGGTGAGACTGATCACAGCTCTTTGGCTTTGCTCAGCTCTTGGTTGAGCTGTGCTTATGTGTGGGGCTTTCACTTGCTGTGCCAGTGAAACCTCAGCAGAGGTACCAGGGGGTCTCAGGATGGGCTGATCCACATCATCACCGCCTGTGGCTATATCTCCCAGTGGAAATGCCATCAGCCTTTAGTGAAGAAGGCATTCTATCCCACTGAAAATTTGACTGTAGGCACCTGAGGAGGTGACAATACAACGACATCCAGAGGCCCTTCAGCCTCCCTTCACTAGACCTGAGCAAAATGAGAGAAACGTCCCACTAGTGCCTGAGACACAACTTGATCCCACAGCTGGGGAATCTTTTAATCAAAGAGAGTGCTCAGCATTGCACTACTGCATCCATCTCCTAACAAATGCACTCCCTACTGCTCCTGATCCTGAGAATAACTAAGCTCCAATTCCTTTCCAGACCTTTCCAACACATCTAACCCAGCTGCAAGGGACTGTAGGAGATGGGCACAGCTGTGAGACCAGAGAAATGAGCCAGCTACTAATTACACCACAGAACAGAGGACTGGTGAGTTGTGGATGGCCAACAGACACTCAAAAAAGTGTGGAAACTTAGTATCTGTAAGTTCCTGCAGTATCTAACGGCAAGACTGGGTCAAATCAATGCTGATACAAAGGAACAAGATCCCATTACTCCCTTGGAGGCATCACAAGACGCTTGCAAACCCCATCTGGGGAAACACTCCCTGATTGTTGGTTGTGGAAGGAATTACCCATCAACTAACACACAGGTGGAATCAGGAGACTCCCAAAGTGGGTAACTGCTAGTGTACAAATAAAGCAGCATGTTCAAGTGCAAAGAAGACAAGGAAGACATTTGAATCTCTACATACTCTCTGTATAATGGCATTTATGGCTTAGCAAAGGGTTGACTTCAACTTCTAGCAAAGGATTGGCTTCAGAGAATCATAGAATCACAGAATGGTGGGGGGTTGGAAGGGACCTCCAGTCCAAACCTCTTGCCAAAGCAGGTCCCACCTAGATCAGGTTACACAGGAACATGTCCAGGTGGGTTTGGAAACCTCCCAAGGAGGAGCCTCCACACCCTCCCTGGGTGCCTGGGCCAGGGCTCCCTCACTTCAACAGTACAAAAGTTTTTCCGTATGTTTTGATGGAACTATTTGTGTTCCAGGGTCTTCCCATCACCCCTTGTCCTGGCACTGGATACAACAGAAAAAAAAAAAATGCTGCCCCAACCTTCTGACACCCAGTATATTTGTCAATATTAATGAGATCTCACTTCAGTCTCCTCCAGACTAAACAGCCTCAGGTCCTGCAGCCTTTCCTCATAGGGAAGATGCTCCAGTCCCCTGATCATCTGGGCATCCCTGCACTGGCCTCTCTGCAGCAGTTCCCTGTCCCTCTTGAGCTGGGGACACAAGACTCCAGATGAGGCCTCACCAGGGCAGAATGGAAGCTACCTACACTCTGCAACACCCAGCTGCCTCCTAAACAAGCATCTCAACCCGAAAGCCAGGCACCTCCCGTCCTACAAACCCTCACTGGGGCAGAGCCGGCAGCCAGTGCCACATGTTCACAGCCCCAGGGGTTGTTGCTGTGTGGTGAGGACTCATTTAGGGCCAAAACCTCATCCTTGCTATTAAAACTGTGGAAAAACCTCAGCTATTTCCCATCTTTCCCAAGGAGAGGCCAGTGTTACAGTGGGCTTGTAAGATAAAGCCTCCCAAATCTGTGGCACGTGGACGTGCTAGTGCAACTGCTCCAAGTTGCTAATTAAGGACAGGGATTGGTAATTAAAGGCAGTTGCACAAAGCACTGCTTGAAATGAGCTTTTTTTTCCATTTTCAAGAACTTCCTGGGTTTTGGGCTGTGAAGAGCTCCCCACTGCTAAATCAGAGTGACTTTATTAATGTCCTGATGGGATGACACAAGGTGTGCATTTCCTATTCTAATTAAGGAAGAACCCACAAAAGCAACTGAGCTCTTGAGTCATTACCCAAATCCATGTGCCCAGCCCACAGGGTACAGCCTTGCCACGTGCTGCCCTGCCATCCTCCCTCCATTCCTGCCACTTTAAGGAAAAGAGCAAATTTTAGTCGTGAATATAACTTCAAAAACCCTCAACACACCAAAGTGCAGTTACCACTGCTACAGAAATGGGGGTGTTTCTCCCCATTTGGGTCTCTAAGGACAACAAGGTGTAAGGATGCTGAGTCAGATCTCTGGGAGACATGGTCCTAATCCTATATGGCCAGGCAATCCCTTAAAGCCTCATATCTGGTTTCCTCCTGTGTCTATTTTCCTTCCCTCTATGGCTACTACACCAGGAACCCAAACTCCCTTAGGACCAGAATCTGGATACAAATCCTGACCCTGCCAGATTGCAGCTCCTGTTGTATTTCTCACTTCTTTCAAACAAAAGTAATGATTATATCATGCATAACATCATGGGAAATCAAGGAGCCCTTTCTGTTCCCATCAGCCTTATCCACAGGCTTCTCAGCTCTGTGGATCCAAGGATGTCAGCAGTCAGGATGCTTTGCTGAGGATCCAGGTGAGGAGAGGGCTACAGCTCTCCTCATGCAGACATGCTGCAAACCACAGTGTGCATGGTGATAACGTGCCTGTACATTAATTACTGGCATCATAGAGCTTCCCAGTCTCCTGAGCCTGAGGGTGGCCCCGAGGGCCCAAGGACCAGGCAGTGGACAGTGACCTATGAGGGTTGATGGTGGCTTTTGGCAGCTGACTCACCATGACTGTGGTTTCCTCTTCATGATGCCCTGACGTCTCCACTGTGAGTGGGGGCTGAGGTGGTAGGTGAGCTGCCGGCAAAGCTTCTCCATGGCCCCGAGGGAGTCCCCCTCCTGCAAAGACAAGGGAGGGATGATGAGTAAGGTGTGTGCAGCATTGCCATCACACCTACAGGATGCTCTGACCCAGAGTGGATCCCTGCTAGGAGATGGCAAGTCGTAAGGGACCACACTAGAAATTACAGAATCCCAGAGTGCTTGGGGCTGGAAGGGTCCTACAGAGCTCATCCAGCCCAACCCCTGCTACAGCAAGTTCCCTTCACTCAGGAGGCACAGGAATGTGTCCAGGAGGGTTTGGAAACCTCCTGAGAAGGAGCTTCCACACCTTCCCTGGGCAGTCTGAGGGCTCCCTCACATCAGCACCAAACAAGTTGTTCCTCCTGTTCCAGTGGAACTTCTTGTGTTCCTGTTTCTGCTCTTTGTCCCTTGTCCTATTACCAGCCACTAGAGAAAAATACTACAGGAAGAGGGAAAAAGAAACCTTGCTGATTGCTAAGATGCTGCAAGGACAAGGCATTTCACCAAGAGACACCCCATCCTGCACACCCACAGCCACTGCTGCTGGAGAGCAAACACAGGGGTGGATGGGTCCTGCCCGGTTACAGATGATGAGGTCCCTTCTTGGCTACTGTGCTGGTGTTCAGGTGATCTCTATGGGGGATCATCCCTTTACAATTCCCACAGCAGCAGCACTGTTATCATTTGACACTACATAATAGCTTTCAGCACTGAAGGTTTACAGAGATAGATTAAATAAACCAGCCCATCCATTATCAACATAACTGCTTTACAAAAGAGCAAACACTACAAAGCTTTGTGAGCTGATGGAGCTCTCGGGAACACCACTCATCATCAACTCTCAAAGCATATATTAGGAGGGGAGGGAAAAAGAGAAAGCTTCAAGGAAAACAGAGATTTTGGCTGAGTCTTCTCATTTCTGATGAAAATTTCCACCCAGAATGGATAGTACCTTGGAAAACTTTAACTCTGAAGCTTTCTAAGAATTTAGTTCTAGATATTATGGTTCCTGAAAAAACACCCCAAAGTTCAAATGACCAGTATCTAGACTGTTCAGTCATGTTTCATTTCAAGATCTTTATGTACTAACACATTGTATGATATCCAGTAAAAGAAACCACCCATCTTGCTCTAGCTGGCTTGCTCTCTGAAAGGTCACAGGCAGAGATTAACCTGAGAAAGGACAAAAAGAAATCAAGATGTGACAGTTTGTGGCATCTGCCTGGTTTGATGAAACTGCTGCATCATGAATCATCTCAGAGAAGACACGAAAACCAAAGAGGAAGCCCTAAAACAAGCAATTGAGCCTGGGCTTGGCTTGCTGCTGATTGCTCAGGATTTTACTGTGTGCTGGGCTGAGATGGGCAAGGATGCTGAGGAATATGCTGCCTCTTCTCTGCCTAAACACCCAATTGCTGCTGCTTTCACATCCTCCCTTTGATCCCAAGTGAGCTGTGAGCTGAGCATCCTGTGCAGCTTAATTTATACAATGTATTCTCCCACCTCATCTCCAAGTCAGCAGAGGGGGGATTGGCCTTATAAAGACATTATAAACATTGAATTAACCAAGAAGACAAATCACCTCTGTGTGTGCAGGGGAATAACTACAATAGGGTAAAAAAACCCTACAAAACCAGGACAGAAAGGGTTTATCTGCAGATGGCTGGAGAAGAAACATCAGTGTAAGACTTGAGGTCTCTGTTCAGTCCACTCTGTAAGATAAGTAGCCTTGACAGAAATTGGAGTAGATTATTCCCAGAACTGTCCAGGTGCCTACATAGTGTCTACAATCAAAGGCTGCTTTAATTCGGGGCAATTCCACAAATTTCAATCACAGAATCACTTTGGTTGGAAAAGACCTTGAATCTCCTGGAGTCCCAGCCCTGCCCTCACCCTGCCCAGCCCAACACTAACCCGTGGCCCTCAGCACCTCAGCTCCACGGCTTTGGGATCCCTCCAGGGCTGGGCACTGCCCCAGCTCCCTGGGCAGCCTGGCACAGGGGCTGACACCCCTCTCAGGGAAACAATTCTGCCTCAGCTCCAACCTCAGCCTCTCCTGGGGCAAATTGAGGCCATTTCTTCTTGTCCTCCCACTTGTTACTGGAGAGAAGAGACCGTCTCTTACCTCAATACAACCTCCTTTGAGGTAGTTGTAGAGAGTGATCATGTCAATCATCAGCCTCCTCTTCTCCAGAATGGGATGTCAGGCTATACTAAATGAGATGTCAGTCTACATTAAACCTCAGGCACACGAAAATCCCCTCATCCCATGAATGACCCTGTGGCAAGAAATATCCACTGCTTCAGGCCTGGGGATGGATGCTCAGCCTGTCAAATTAGCCCAGTAAAACAAACAAACAAACAAAAAAACCCAAAAACCAACACAAGATAAGGGTTTCTTTCACATTTCCCACTGGAAGTTCTGAACACAGGTTGCAATCGTGCTTTAATTAATGTCTCAAAACATTTTGGAGACGCATGGGCACAGGCAGCTGCCTCTGGCTGCTCTCCATGTGCTCTCTGTCAGCAGCAGCCTGTGTAACCAGCATCCCCAATGTGAGGAGAAAACACCATCAATTTTGACACCTACCCTATTTTTTTTTTTACCCTTGTGTAACATCCACAGCAAGCTGCCTACTGCCATCAGTTTTCATTCAATCTGGGGTGTTTTTTTCCAGCTGCAAAGCATTGCAACAGCTCCTGCAATAAGAGTGTCCATCCCCCCTCAGCACCGTGTGGGAGTTTGTCTGTGAGCCCTCATTGCACTGCATGAAAACAGCTCCTGTTGAAAAGGAAACAACGTGCTAAAGTGCTGTGGAGTGAGTAGCCCCTGTGTTGCAATTCAACACTGCAAATTGCTCCAATGTAATCCTGAAAGAGACCATGTAAATTGTCTTCAGTATCATCTCCACGACTAAACTGCTGGGGGAGGTGCAAGGAGTCACACGTGGGATGTGGCAGAAAAGCTGAGGAAGTAAAAGAAGCAAGTTTGTGCTGGTACCAACGTGGCAGAACCATCTCTCTCCAGTAAGAGCCCTTTTCCACAAGCAATAGGCTCTCACCAGCCCTTGGTGAGTGGCTGCCAGTCCTCCTCAGTGTGTGCCCAGGTGGCTGGTGGAAGCTCAGATCTCAACTTCACCCCAAGCCAATTTCTGAGCAATAAGAAATCCCCTTGAAAGAGCTCAGCACACCATCCATCCATCACCACTGACACAGAACATAGAGGGCTCCAAGGAAACATGCTCAAGCAAGGCACAGCATATTTTAATCTGCATCTCTCTACAATAGTGACCACAGCCAGCTCATTCTTCACAGGGTCATCCCTACTTAGCCATGCTTTCAGTCCTTTTTTTTACCTGAGCAAGCTCTCAAACCTCTCTGCTTCAAGAAGCCACTTCTTGTAGGTACCTTCCTAAACCTCTGCAATTCCTCCTCAGAGCTTTCCAGGAGGCTCCAGAGCAGCCCTGGGCCTGACCACCAGCGTACCAGAGCTGCCCTGGGTTGCACAAACACGTGCACAAAAGAAGCTGAAGCAATGCCAAAGGCAGGGCTGGATGCTTGTCTTATTGTTTAAACAAAGGCTCTTTGGCTGATTATGATCCAAGTTTATCAGGAAATAATTGAAGCTGACGCATAGCCTGGTGGGACTGAGCCCAAGAACTTGTTTGAAAACTGAGTCAGCTTAAAAACCATCCCAGCTCACTCATGTTGACAAAGCTCTAGTCTCACTGCTTGGTGAGAGAGGCTGCCAGGAGAGCTGCCAGCAAGAGCCATGATGGAGGGCACTGTCCCTGTGGGCACCACGTCATGATGCTGACACTCACTCTGATGGAGGGGAACACACTTGCTCTCCATCCAGCATGTTCCTCTTTGCTCTGTACCATCAGCATCCTCAGGAACAATGCAAGAGAAGACAAACAGAGTCACAGAATGGTGTGGGTTGGAAGGGCCCTGCAGAGCTCAACCAGCCCAAGCCCCCACTAAAGCAGGTTCCCCTTGATCAGGAGGCACAGGAACATGTCCAGGTGGGTTTGGAAACCTCCTGAGGAGAAGCCTCCACACCCTCCCTGGGCAGCCTGGGCCAGGGCTCCCTCATCTGAACACTAAAGGGGGTTTTTTGTGGTCATAAGTAGCAAGGCAGACTGACCTCAACCTACAGAAGCTGAAACCCATAGCACTGGTTTTTGTCAAACACTATGTGCTCTTCCCAGAGATGGGGTAACAAGGAGGAAAGACATACAAGGAGAGCTGCCATTTCCACTGTCTTACCACCAGAACCAAATTGCAACAGTAACTGTTTCTGAAACAACACACCGGTGAATCTGTAGCAAAGGCATCACCAGTGATAGCAGGGAAGACCTGGCCCCTTCTAGCATCAAGCATGGTGCACATGTGTGGGAATGTGTATATGCTACTCTGGTTTCCAAGCTCTGTGGGGAACATTGCAGAGCATCCCAGGGTTGGGGAGATGGGACAGACCACACAGAGAGTTCTGCTTTCCCAGTTGACAATGCTGCCAGGAAAAAGCCTGTTTCACAGAGCTGGGAAATACCCTTTGTCTTTGTACTACACACAGAGACCAGTTGACAAATGCTGATAAGATGCTGGTGATGAGCACTCAGCCGAGCTCCCTGCAGATCCATCAGCCACACATCTGGAAACATCTGTGAGTTTGCAAAAGCTCTCAGTGCAGTGATCTTGCACATGCCTGTGACAGCTCCTACATCAACAGGGAGAGACATCTGTGCCACGCAGGCAAGCAGAACTGCTTTGAGCTGCACTCAAATGGGGGGCAAAGCCTCTTTGCAAGGAGCAAGAAAGCTGTATGGCACCCTCATTCCTTTGCATTCATCTTGGCTGCTCAGCTTGACAGCTTTGAAGAGAAGACTTGCCTCACAGAGCATGTTTATGCAGCACCCTGGCTCTCAGCAAGACCCAAGGAGCCCACAAAGATCAAGCCCCGGTGGTGCAAGCATTAGCTCAGAGAAGTACTTTTGGGGCAATATCTTGGCTTCTACTCAGCCATATGCTCTCCAAGCTGGCAGAGACCCAGTGCAGTTCCTGGCCATCAGACAGGATGCTGAGCATGGAATGGAGGAGGGATGAGGGAAAAAGATGAGAGCAGAGGCTCTTCCCTGCAGAGGGCCCCTTTCCCCATCAATCCTCTTTCATCTTTCCCTGCCTCCAGCCCTCTGGAGAAGGAGAGGACTGCTCACTGCCAGAAATCTAGAGATTAATGAGATTTTAATCCCTTAACAGATTTCAGCTGGGAGAGGGATTCATGGTACATGACCCACCTGCAATCCACAACCACCCTTGTGCTAACACAATCTCATTCAGCTGGGAAACAAGGGGGATCAGCATGAGCTGTCAGAGAGGGTGCCCCAGACATGGGCTAGGGACCATCACGCTCCTGACCCTGGCTCCAGCCCTAAAAGGAGAGCTCTGGATGAAGGGATGGAGCAACACTGCTTGAAATGGGATTCAGTTAAAGTGCAGGGATATACAGGAGCAGGTAAAAGCAATGAGCCAGGCTCACCACTGTTATGTCCCCTAAACTTGCCCTGGGTTCTGCAGGGGAAATTCTTTTATCTTCACTGAATGATAGAATCATTTTGGTTGGAAAAAAACTTTGAGATCATTAAGTGCAACCCCTCCCCTCACCCTGCCAAGCCCACCACTAACCCCTGGCCCTCAGCACCTCAGCTCCACAGCTTTACAATAGCTCCAGGGCTGGGCACTCCCCCAGCTCTCTGGGCAGCCTGGCACAGGGGCTGACAACCCTCTCGGGGAAAAAGTTCTGCCTCAGCTTCAATCTAAACCTCCTCTGGGGCAACTTCAGGCTGCTTCCTCTTCTATTATTCATTACTGGGGAGTAGAGACTGACCCCCAGCTCACTGCAGCCTCCTGTCAGGGAGTGTCAGAGAGTGCTCCTGTCTCCCCTCAGCCTCTTCTCCAGGCTCAACACCCCCATTCCCTCAGCCCCTCCCCAGCACCCTTGTGCTCCAGCCCCTTCCCCAGCTCTGTGCCTGGCTCTGGCCACGCTGCAGCCCCTCAGTGTCCCTCCAACACTGAACACAGCCCTGGAGCTGCCGCCTCACCAGTGCTCAGTGCAGGGGGAAAATCACTTCCTTTAATGGCCTTGCCTGCAGCATTGCAGAGCCCCTTTCAGCACCCCACTCCAGACTCTGTCAGTGAGGTATCACCCAGCATCTGCCCACCACCTATAACCACAAATAAGTGGTTCTTGGAAGCATTTCTTGCTGCTTTGCCGGCGGAGGGAGGGGAGATAATTTGAAGCAGAGGGATGACACCATGGGAAAGCAAACATGGGATGAACAGGACTGTGTTTTCACTGGGGATGAACAACCACAGTATCACTGCCTGCCCTCTTTGCATCACCCCACAGCAACAACTGCCAGGCAAGGCAAGGAGGTAACATTTGTATTCAGAAACTGAATTACAGGGCTGCTCCAAAGGAAACAGCCAGAGAGCCCAGAGGAGGATGCAAAGTGTACCAAAGCCTTGTGATAAAGATGTTATTGCAAATTAATTTGCTTCATTAAGAAATGAATCATCTGCTCCTCCTCCAGAGTATCCCCAGTGGTGCACAGAGCCCTGGGGTCTGTACTGAAGCCAAACATCATGTAAAATAGGCCAACTTTAATGATTAAAGAGCCCTGGTAAAGAATTCCTGCTGCAGCACAGCAGGGGACTGACCCAAATTAGAACAATTAGCCCTTGTCTGAGGTCTGAAGGAAGCAACAGGTTTTATCTTGTGTTATTATGCAGTCCCACAGTTCTGTCACAATCAACCTCTGGGCAAAAACAAAGGTGCTGCCTTGCAAATCTTAACATGCAATATGTCCTTTCCAAATGATCATCTGTGACTTCATTCAAAATTCAATATTTCCCCCCCGCCTTTCTCTGTTTCTTTTAAAAAACTTTTCCAACTTGCAGCATCTCTTTCTGGATGCTGAGGGATTTGCAGTTGCCTCTGTGATGCACAAAAAGCTCTGACAATGCACAAAGTATTGCAGCCACAGGCCAGGGAAACCACACTTGTCCTGGGAGCACCATTCCCTGCATACAAAAGATATGGTGTGGAGATCCCTCAGCCCAGCTGTTTGTTTTCCATACAGTTGAATGGATGCTGACTCTTAGGACATGCATATCCAGAAAACACAGAGAATGTTAGATGTCCTTCCAAATTCTCCTTTGTTTCATCTGTCTTGGGTGATCAGCTAGGACAACAGGACAATAATTTGGACTATTAAGGAAAGAAAACAACAGAGAAGACAAAAATCTCTGTGTTCACATTGGTAAACAGAGTTATTACACAGTTAAACAAAGACATAAAACAGTGCAAGATGCTCTAAGGAAGCCCTAGGACACATCATCCTCAATGGCTTTGACATGCATCAGATCATTTATTACAAATTAGCAAGAAGCAAAGGAAAGCAAATCCCCACTAACCCATGCTGATGTAGGGATAGAGTTTAGGGTTTGGAAAGGATGACAACAAAATGAAGAGGAAATGTTATCTCAGCACTGTGCAAGGGCCCCATATACCCCCAGCACCCTGGAGTTTAACAGAAGCTGAATTTACCGTGCCAGCTCTTTTGATGTAGTCATCTGCTGAAGTCATCTAATGGCTTTCTAGTTCTTTTTCTTTCCTTTTAGCTTTTTGCTTTCAAAGCATGGGGTTAAATTGCAGGTTATTGTTGCATGTAGACATCTGTGTTGCAGCCAGCCCCAGCCCCAGCAAGGCACTGTCAGACTTTCCTTTTGAAACCCTAACGGGGTTTTCTCCAGCAAACTGTCCTCCTCCTGCAAGACCAGAAGCTGAAGGGGTAGGAGAGGCTTTAAACCCACTGCTCCTCTCTCACCAAAAGCCAAAACATGCCAACATCCCACTGGCTCAGGTTGTATGAGATGGTCCCACCCCAGAAGGCTCAGTGGTTACTCTCACCTACAACCCCAGTCCAGGTGATGAGGAGAGGAAACACACTAGCAACAAATCTCTCTTGCTGTATAGCTGAGTAGTCCATTGAGTTCCTAGGGCAAGGCATGAAAAGGCACATGGACAACTCCCTGGTGTGCTGTAGGGAAGAGCTTTCCAGGGAAGTGTCTTTAAAATACCATCATAAGGGTATTGCAGTTCCCTCTCCATTGTTTCAGACTCCTCTGGGAAGAGGTCTCAGATGGTGGGGAATGAGTGATGAGGTGGATGATACCCAGAGATGAGCAGGTATGGGCTTGGTTGATGGAAGTGATATATTTTGGCCACACAGAGGAAAACAAAATCCAAATAAGGTGACAATAGGGCTTTAAAAATGGGTTCATTTGACCACCCAATACCCTCATGCAGATATTAGTTGGAAAATATATCAAGGTCATTTTCATTCAAACAAGAGGAGAAACAGAACAAATTTAATAAAAGCCATTTCAATAAGAATGGGGTTGCTCCCAGCAGGGTTCACTCAACTATGTTAATCCACTAGATCTTTCTGGAGTTTCCCCAGGTACACAGCCACATGGGCCAAACACTGCCCATGCCTCCCCCTGCTCAAGGTTAGGGCCAAGCACACACTGGCAGCAGAGCATTTCCAATGTTTTCTTTAAGGGTAGGATATGCCCCAGAAGTAATTCACATTATGAAAGCAAAAAAGAAAACCCCAAAAGAGGACGAGGATCTCTTACATGAGAAGAGGCATTTGGCTTCATACAGGAAAAATGCATCTTTCTGGCATGGGAAATTCAGATTTAGGCTTAGTGGCCCCCCCTCTCAGCATGGCTCCAGCAGTGAGCTCATTGCAGAGTCCTCCCCAAGTTCTGCTTACATCCCCCTCTCCAGACTTACATGTAGCAGCAGGAGGTTTGAAAAGACAACAAAAACAAACCAGCTTCTGATTTCCCACTGCAGAAAGGCACTTGGTGATGGAGCTGGGTCCATGGGGTGCAGGATTCAGGTCATGCAGCTGGAAATAGCCAGTGAGACCCTTGCAGAGCTGTCAAAAGTTTATCAGAAAATAAAACTTCCCATCCAGCAGCAACCTTTCTGTACAGGAAAGAACACTTTAGAGATCTTGCAAGAACTCAAAAGAGCAACCAGTTCTCATCAGCATTCCTGATCAAAAAACCTCATCCCATTACCTGGTAAAATCCAAACCCAGCAACCAAATCATCCAATATCATTTCAAACCCTGTGCCCAGGCCTGGAGCCATCAGGCCAGGTAGGCAGAAACAGGAATGACAGTCCCAGCTACTGCACTACATGCCCTCAAACTGAAAATGCTTTTGCATAAGACTAATAGAAGGTTGTGGTCATGATTAGCTGCAAGCCTCAGGCTGAGAGCGTTTATCTTCAGCAGCACTTCTGGTTTCACCCTACTGGAGAAATATGCCACACTGACAGGAGCAGTGACTGAAGGTGTCCCTTAGCAGATGGCAGGCACTCCATGCCAGGGCAGGCAGCATCAGCTTTGGTAGCAAGTATGGCAAAATACAACGTTTTTTTGTGCAGTCCTGGTCAACAGCAGCAGCAAAAAACACAATGAGGGAGAAAGCTGGCAACTGATGCAAATCATAAGTGGCCTCAACCTGGATATTTCTGGGCAGGAGGTGCCTGCAGGGATAACCAGACTCTCAAGTTGAAGGTAACTACCTGACCCATTGCTCCTCAGCACACTGATTGCAGTCACTCTCCAGAAAGCCCCATTAACTTCTCGATCCAAAAGAAGCAAGTAGCTTTCATTCAATTAACCAAATAACCAGCCATCCAGTGTGCCATATGCATTCACTTCTTGGCTCCAAAAAACCCAAAATCCTCTGCCTGCAGGCACATCTTGTGCAGCTGCAAGAGTAGCAGAACACTGAAAGAGGAAATTGGTAGAAACAAAGAGAAGAAATGGAAACCAACCCTGCAGCTCAGGTCCTGCTCTGAGCAGTGCTCGGCATCGCTTTGACGGCAGGCTGAAGGGTGATGCCTTAGATTCAGTGTTGACACATCAAAATGAAAAGCAATGTTCAATAGGGCTTATCAAGAGAGCCAGGAGTACAAGATGAATGAGATTGCAGCAACTCAGGAAGTTATTCAAAAGGCTCCTGGTGTAATATTGCATTTGGACTTCAGAGAAGCAATTAAAGGCGGCAATAAAATTCGAGGTGATAGATGGGCCTGAGGGGAACAGGTAAGATAAAGGGAAACTGCAAAAAAGGAATATAAACCTCTTTGTGAGAGCTACTGGAGCATACCCAGCTTAGGTTCCACAGCAGAGGATAAAGCAGTCAAAACAACACAAGGAATGGCAGGGGATCTGTGTGCTGCTCTGCACCCAGTCACTGCATTGCCCCACGCTGTGATGCCCAATGCTACTGACTCCAGCCTCAGCTGAGATGTGCACAACAAAACTGGGATGGTGGAGGAGGCTTTTGAGCATCACCTCTCCAACATGTGCTCCTGACACACACAGTAAGATCCTCAGCCAAATAAATTGGACTCACTTCAGTGCTATAAACAAAGTTATTAATGGGAAGGCCATTTAGATGTCAGTATCCATTCATGGAAGGGTCACTGAACCATCCTTTCAACAACAAATACATCTGTATAGTTCTGATAGACACAGAGAGTTTTCATAAACCAAAGAAAGCAGCTTAAAATCCAGAAGAGATATTCATTGCCCTGGAAATATCTCAGCAAACTACCAACTCTTGAGTTAATCATCATAGCTGGTGTAGAACAGCAAAGGCAGGAGAAACCCCAAGGTGCTGTGCTGACTGGACTGCAAACGGGGAAAAGGGTTGGAGGTGCTGACTTGCAACATCTACTGTATTCAGCAACTGATGGCAATCACCATCCTCCTACACACGCAGAGAGAGGAGACTGATTTTAGAGCCTTGAGGTATACAGAGTCCCTGGGCACCTCCTCCCCAGTGGGGTTCACCCCATCACTCACTGCCATCAGCAGCTGCCTTAGCTGCTAAACTCAGGGAACTGTTCACCATTCTGCATATACCCCCCTCTCTCTAGGCTTAAACCAGAAGTAGATTTGGTTATTTATGTCACAGATGTAGCACATCATGCAGAGATTTTCCCAGCCCAACAAGCCTGCTGCACCACACCAGATCCCACGGGAAGCAAACCCCAGTCCAGACTGTTATTGCTGCTGGGGGAGAGCAGGAGTGTCCCCAGGATACCACTGCAAATATTTATGGCACTCTGTGGGGGCTCTCAGCCCCTTGCCACAACCTCTGGGAGCCTCTGTGACGTGCACAAGAGCCTGGGAAGGGGTGGCAGTGACCCACTCACGTCAGCCCCCACTGCTCCCTGGTGCAGGAAGGCATAGAAACATGAATCCCAGGGCAAAGGCATAATCCTCAGAGCAACACTCACCTTCGGCTTATTAACCACTGTGAGGCCCTCCTAGGCACAAGAGAATTAGTTTTCTTTTCTTTTCTTTTCTTTTTTGTGAAAGGAAAAAAAAGATAAGACCACAGGAAGGAAAAAGCAGCTGACAGCAGTGGCTGTGCTCCAGCCAAGCTCTCCCAGCAACAGCTCTGGGATGCAGCAAAGCTCAGGGCAAGTGGGTCACTTCATCAAGTGCTCCAAGCAGATGTGAAGCTACAAACACAGATACAAGAGCTGTACTGGGGATTTCCCGGAGAGCTGGATGGAAAGGAGAAAATGCAAAAGTGACAGAGAAATCAGGAGGATTAGCAAATTAGCTAATGATTGCAAAACTCTTTGTAGATGGGAAGGGTGAGATAATGCTCTCCACCAAAGCCTCGAATACCCATGAGATAATTGCTTGCTGGACTTTGACCAGAAATCACAGTCCTTGCCATCTATGAAGAGCAATCACTGAAAATCCTGCTGGACATTTCCCTATCTGCAAGACCTTGGCTCTTACATTTCTTTACTACTTTTTGCCCAACAGAAACAGTGTGGCTACATCTTCTCTGGAAGGAGCAATCACCTGGCGATTCGCTGGGGAAGACACATGTGGTGATCCAGAGAGAGGGACTCACCTCACCAGCACACCTTGGGATCCTGATCCACCTCAAATCTGCAATGCCACTCATCAACACATCTCTTCTACATCTCTGAGTGAAAGGATCTCCAAGACCTGACACAGAGATAACCAAAATATGCCCTGGGCACTGACAGCCTTCAGTGATCAGGGTTGAAAAATGGATGTAGCAGTTGCTTGCAGTCCCAGAACAGCAGAGATTGAATTGTAATGTCTATTAGAGCTTCTTTCACTCACCTTGAAAAATGGTGAGACCTTTCTGCCTGAACCATATCAGATGTGACTATAATCCATGGCCATGATAATGGCCACACAATCCTCAGCCATCAGTAACATTCTATCAATGGAGAGGAAATCTCTCCTTATTCAAACCCTCAGCAAACTCTCCTTATTAAACCATTCATTCCTGCCAATCCACACTGCCTGCAGACCATTTGCTTGCTTAATATTCACACAACTGTGAGCTAGGCTGGAAATAGATATTAAAACAGTCATCCAAGTGCCCAAGTCATTCACCAATCCCCTCCAGCCTCACTGTGGGAGAGGTCCCTGCCACATGCTCTCCAGGGCTCGAGGTTAGTAAATAATGCTCCCATCAGGAGGCAGAGAATCAATAAGTGCCCTTCCTTTGTGCTAAATTATGTTCTGATTAAAAGCTAAAGGAGCTGAACTCCAAATGTTAATTACCATCAGGGAACATCAATAAAATACATTGTTACTGTTTAATGAGGTACTTGTTTCTTCATCTGTCCATTCCTTCTGGAACATTGACTTGGGAGTTATTGGAGAGGCTACAGCTGAAGCATGTGACAGGGCTGACAGTCCCAGACAACCAGCTTGGGATGGGAAGCTGCCTTTGCACTGGTATTTCTGTGCAAAGACACACAAGTCTTGGCTGCCAGAGCTGTGCCACAAGGGTCCTTAGAAAAGATTCAAAGTTAATCAAGGCAACTACAGTCTTCATGTGGCATCTGCAACATCCAGGCACAGGCAAACTCTTCTTCCAGGAGCAAGATCAATGTGTCACCAAGCCTGAATACCAGCAGGACTCATTAGGACTACAAGTACTTGTTTGAATTACGAAGCAGCACACTATACTGTTCACAAAACAGTTCCTAAGCTTACCAGTTTCTGGTGAAAGAAGCCCAGCATATGCTTCCTTCAGTTGTTCATCCTTCTTCATCACACTTGTTCTGAGCTATATTTCCCATCTTGTGATTTTTCTGGGAGCAAGGGATGAAGTCTGCTTGGCCCAAATTGGTTTTGTGGCATGGATTGCATGCAAGTGGCTCTTCAACATGCTGCTTAGGTAACATTTTTTGGAGGGGAACAATGCGTTGAGAAAGAGACGAGGGGGTCAGCTCAGATGCTCTCAGCTTCATTATACACTACCACATTGACAGAGCTGAGAAGAAAACCCTTCCTGTATATTACGAGACTGATATTTCAGAGCACTTTCATCCAGAGACCAAAAACTCCTGCCTCTGACAACCCTCTTGTAAAGTTGGTATCAGTCTGCAGGCAGAGGAGCAGAGCACACAGCTGACAGCTGTATCTTACACTGCCCTGAGTGTCTATGGAAGAGGCAGGTAAGATCTGGCTTCATCATGGGAAATGGCTTAGATGGGCATGGGGGAAGAAAGAGTATTTCTCAGAAGACAAACCTGCAACCTTCATTTTACCTAATGTAAAATGTACTTTTTTCTTCTATGTCAAGGCAGAGTTGCTGATCCCCAGGTGCTGCCGCAAGACAAATGTTAGACTCTTCTCCAAGAGACTTCACCAACACCAGAAGTGAGCCTTGCTCATCACAACCCACAGCACAGAATCTCTTATAGCTCTTTTTCTTGCCCACCATGAAGGGAAGGCCACCAAGAAGTAAGATGTGAGGAGCTGCTAATCTGTCCAGCCATGGAGCATCAATGGGAGAGTGAAGAGCAGAGGCAGTGGGGATCTAAGTCATCTCCTATAGGGTTTTTTTTTTCTGTAGGGGAGAAGAAATTGGGAAGAGAAACAAGGAGGAAGGGAAGGAACAACCAACCCACTGTTAAATATTGGTAGATCTATCCAAAATGCAGCCACAAACCTTTTCCTTCTCTTTTTGGCACCAAACCACTTGTGCTGGTCTGCTCCCTTCTCCCTTCTCTTTTCCTCTAGATGCAGCACTGAGGTTTACTTTGGGTGCTTGGCAACTGCTGCCTTTAGAGAAAAGATGGAGCCACCATGAAGTATCTTTTCCTGCAACTGGTTCTGTTTTTCAGTCTTCTCTTCCTGCTCAGACCTGTGTGATGATGTTCATCCCTGACAACTGCCGTCACCCAAGATGCTCCCGACTGCTTGGCAGAAGAGGGGAAGCCGTGCACACAGCACTTCACACATCACTCACCGGCTCATGTGGCACCTGACATTTTGGAGACATTGCAAAATCCATCTCCAAGCTGTCCAAATCCACCCTGTGCCATTTAGGAAGGTTTGCAGATGGTTACAAAGTGGTTAGGAAAGGTCAGTTTATTATTACGGGGAGTGAGGAGCCTGGCAGTTCTGCTAGGCAGCACTGAGAGCTTGGGTTTAAGCAACCCAAAAGAGATTAAAAGATAAAGTTTGATAAAAGATACCCTGACTGCACTGAACTTTCTCCTTTTTTTCCTTCTATTTTTTTGACAAGCCTCTGTCAGCTCATCCAATAACCATTTGTGTTTATACAGCCTCTTTCATCTCAAACCATGCAGCAGCATTTCAGAGACTTTCAAATGACAGATTCTCTATTCATTGTCCCTCACATAGTACCAGTGAAGTTGCTGGGAAGGTGAGAAAGATTTCTTTGACCCTCCACACTGCAGCCAGAGTTACTCATGTTGCCAGGCCTTAGCTCAATCTCATTAAAATTCAATCCTTTTTAATCTAAGAGAATTTCTTCTGTCACTGATAACAGGACGGGCAAGATGGGGTTCCTCAGGCTGCTCCCCAACACTTGGCTCTTCCTCACTGAACAGGCTCGACTCCCATCACAAGCTGAATTTCCCTCAGGAACATAAGTGGCAGAAAAGTCTGTAAACACGTACTTAATTTTCATAACTAGGCCATAACTTTCATAAACTAGCCCAGGCATTCAAGGAAGATACTGGATTGGCAGCAAAGGGGGTTACTCCATCACACACTGCCTCAGAGAGGGGAAAACAAAGCAGACAAGGGTTAAAGGCACACAAGTCCTACACACACATACCCCTAATGAAAAATGACAGTGACTTGCACAAATAGAGGCCAGTTCATCCTACAGCCCTGACACTGGTGCTGTGGAGAAACACGGATTTAATATCTTCTATAAGGTGCTATTGCTTGAAATATAGCCCATCTACCTGACATTTTCATGTGGTTGTTAAAGAACAGGAACACTCTCTCCGAGTCCCTACACCATGAAGGGTGCTTAAATAAAGGGTTGCATTCTTTTTTCCCTGCTGATGATGGAGAGGTATACTTCTCTTGAAAAGAAACACAGACATCAGTAAAGTAGCACCAGGGATCAGACTGTGATTAATTGCTCAACATCCCCACGTGCAAATAGGCTGAGGGTCAGGGAGCAAATACATCAGGCAGGGAGGGAGGAAGGACAGCAAGGACTTCCTGTTATCACATAGAGTTTGGACAAGGAGGCTGAAGCTGGGCTCACTCTCTTTCCTCTGTAGTCCCATTTCACATAGAAACCCAATCATCTGCCTGTAGTGGTACCATCAGAGCACATCTAGACCTCTCCATTTTCCCTTTTAGTCTTAATATTTTTTAAAACCCTTGCAAAGTGCAATTTGTTTCCAAGGCACTGCTCAGCTTTAGCTCAGACATCAGGGCTTTAGAGAACATCTCTCTTCTTGCAAAGAAAAAGATGAGCACTTTAAATCAGGAAAGAACCAGACTTGTTGTCAGTGGGATCTAAGCTTTGCAGCCTGTTTCAAGCTGCACCATATTTTAATGTATTGCAGATGTGTTAAGTATCCATAAATAATGATCTTCACACTTGGAGCAAGACCAGGAAAAAACCAGAGCTGTTAATACAGAATACAATTGACTTAGTTGAATCCTCACCATCCCCTTTGCTTTTACATCAGAT
Organism: Urocolius indicus; assembly: GCA_013401255.1. Lineage (NCBI taxonomy): Eukaryota > Metazoa > Chordata > Aves > Coliiformes > Coliidae > Urocolius > Urocolius indicus. The sequence continues at coordinate 172,527 of WBNH01006898.1, read as the reverse complement.
ATTTGGGGGTTTAAATGGTTTTAGTTTACAATCCAACTTCCTTTCATGATGTTTCTTACAGCAAAAAAACAAACAAATACTTAGTGGTCTGGTAGCACTTTGCATCTGGAACCTGAGAGCTTTGCAAGAAGATGTGTGAGATGCATTTTCCTTGCGCATCTAACAGCAAAAAGGGAACTGTAAGAAACCAGTTGAGGCTGACAAGCTCACCTGACAGACTGTGCCTGAGAGTCCCTCAATGTGTCATCAGTTCATACCATTTCAGCTCATACTGCTCTAAAAACCAGTGTGATGTCAGAAACTTGGAATGAGAATTTCAATTCAAGATCAAATAATCACACACACACAGACAGAGACATACACACTGGAGGATGCTGGATTATGTGCTTGGTTTGGGGATAAAGGCCCTGAGCTGGGGACCACAGTACCTTGATTATATCCTTCCTCTATAAACTGGATTTATTAATACAGTTTCAGCACACAAAATATAAATAAGAGGGGGGAAATGATCACTGTAGCTTCAACTCAGCTCCATCAGAAATAACAGTTTAAAAACCCCAAAACCATTTGAATTGAAATCCTTAAACCACAGTGCTGAAGAAGGGTTAGAAATAGATTCTTTCATCCAGGTCACAATAACCACTTTTTTCTTTCTATACTTTCTTGCTTTCAAAGGTGCCAATTCATGTCATCAAACCTGTACTTCAAACCTGGTCAATTTATTGCTCATGCAGGAAAAGACATCTGAGCCAGGGATTTGGCCAGGCATATATTCCTCAAACGACACAGAACAAGAAAATAGATCTTCAATTTATCCAGAGCTACACAGGCAAAATCCATTTTGCTTCCAGTCCCAGCATGTCACCTTGCCAGCTACAAAAGTTGCTCTCAAGAGTTTTTAGATGCCCTCTCTCACATACTGTTGTCACCATATAACTTGAACCACGATGAATGCTGGTAGGAAGCTGAAGACCACGTTATCTGTTGGACACAATGCTGAGATGCTTGCCCCTACCTAGCACTCTATGTGCAAACAGGATTGTATCCTTCACCTGTCATCTTAATGGAGCTGCAGCCTAAAAGGTGCAGGCACCAACAGAAGAAGGGACAGGCAAAGCTGGACTTTGGGATGGGGTTTTGCTAAGATGCTCTGTCAGCCCTTTCCCAGTCACCAACTAGCAGGAAAACCCTCCTCCCCAGAAAGCAACAGGATGAAGATCAGCAAAGCCAACATCTCACTTTGGATTTACTCTGGGCAGCCTTTCAGGGATTGGAGGAGCTTTCATGGTACAACCCCAGGATAGTAAGAGCTGCTGCAATCAAACGCCCCAAAGCTGCAAGGGCAGCCTTTGCCCAAAGCTTCACTTTCTCCTTTCCTCCAGCTCTGCTCAGCACTCATCCAGTGTTCAACAAGTCCTCAAAACAGAGGAAAACCTGACTCACACCCTATCACAGTCATCATACATGTGGCTTTGGGCTGTGGAAAAAGAAACCCGTTTAATTTTCCAATACTTTATGGCCAGATATTGCTGCTGGCAGAGAGAGCTGGGAAGTTTTTATGGGGGCCTTTTGCTCCTCAGGCGTTTGTGTTTTCAGCTCCTTTGCCTGGATCAACTCCCACTGGAAACCTGAGTGGTATCAGGGCAGCTCTGTCCCACAACACACAGTTTTGCTAAAGCATCTTGTCACCTTTCCCTGTCCACAGGACAATCTTGGACAGACAGGTATCAGGTTGGGGGCTGAGAGCACCAGCAGTACCAACTCCTTCCTATCCCTGGCACCATGCTTTGGAAGAGGGTGGCTGTGAGCTGTGCCTGCAGCTGAGCTGCTTTCTGATAGAGCCTCCTGGCACCTTTCCACAGTGCTTGGAGAGAGGCAGGAAGATAAAAGACTGTCCCAAGGTCACAGCTATGGGGAAGAAAACACTTGTTCAAATGGCTTTTGATCCTATGTAAACAGCCCCTTGAACTGACATTGGCAAACTTGCTGCACAATATGAGTTTCCTGAAGAGCAAAACTGCCTCTTCTAGGGCATAATAAACCCCAAAGCTTTACAATAGCTGCACAAGGCAATAAATATTGAGTTCAACACCTATGGCCTCCTCCACTCAACACTGTGTTCACATGCAACAGCAGCATTCATTCAATCTGAAAGCTTCCCCACCAGGCAGAACCCGGGGAGCCACAGCCAGAGCTGGTAGTTGCTGTCACACAGCTCCATCAGCATCTCTGGAGACACTCCACAGTTGTGCTGGAGGCATGCCTTGGCCTCCTGAGGAAGGGGTACTTGAGACACCCAGCTTTAGTTCAACTGCATTATAAGTTTGTAAGAAGAGATGGGATCAAATCCAAATCCTGACTTCCAAGTGATCTGGAAAAGAGTTTTCACTTGGCTCCTTCAGCAGAAGTCACCCCAACACAAGCGCCTCAGGGTCTGCAGAGACAGGATCCAGCCTCTGCACAACAAACCCTGCTGTCTGTGTGAAAGCTCACCCAAACAATTTCTGCATTTGGGCTCATTCAAAGCACTCCAGGCTCCTCCAGCACAAGCTCTTTTTTTCTTTGCCTTGTTGCTGGTTTGAATTTACTTGCTGGAATAAGCATTGACTGAACTGTGCTGAGCTGCAGCCATGTTAGAGACACCAAGCCAACTTCTTTTCTGGCCATACAGTCCAGGACATGTTTACCCAGAGCTTGGAAAAACGATTCAGCTTTTATTTTAGCTCAGAGGAGAGACCAAGGGGTCACCTTTAAGCAAAGGGTGGTATAAATAAAGGCTGAGTGAAAGAGTAACATACAGAAAGCCAGGGAAGTGCTCTCTCCAGGAAAGAGGAGGAAAATAATGCTAAGCAGACACGTACTTAACAGACCAAGTCAATGGGGACCAGGGCCCAGGTCAGCCCCGTCTCTCTCACCTCTGTATGGATGTAGGCAGGTTCATAGCTGCCTCAAACTACATGCTCATGTATATTTGTGTCATGGAAACTTTGACAGGCAGAGCAAAAGCTAAAGTTTCTGCAACAATCCCAGCCCTGAGCTTTCTCCTGCTCTTGTACACTGCTGCCAAGTCTCTGTCAAAGGAACTGCAGGGAGAGAAGGAAGCATGGGGGGAAAAGAGGACTAAATGCTGGAAAGTGATCCAGGTATGCAGGTTTTTGGGGACATAAAGAAAACTGCTGTCTCAGAAAACCCCTACCAAGCACTGGGATGAAATTACTTTCATCCAGGATTCTGAGGTGGTGGTGGTACCCAAAACCCAAGCATAGCTAAGTCATGGACCAGGAGCTGCAGCACAGCCCTGCTGCTGCTGGACTTGCCATCTGTCAGCTGCACAATCCCTTCTTTCCTCTCCAATCCTCTTCTTTCCAACTCCAGGGCTTTGCAACTGCCTTCCTGCTCCTGTGGATCCCTGATGGAGCACCTTGCTGCACAGCAGAATATGGTGGTATTTTCTTTGCTGCATGAATAAAGCTGTCACTGCTGTTATATGAATATTTTCCCCTTGACAGCATTCCCTGCAGCAGCATCCTAAGGGACTGCTGGTCTGGAGAAGCCATCCCTTGCTCCATCACCAAAGCAACTGCACACATGATGCAAAGTCCAGAGCAGGAGCAGACTAAGCACACTCAACAAGCAGCATCTCCTGCCCAAGAAGAGCCTCAGTGCTGCATGGGCTGGATTTATTCAGGTTTGATATTGCATGTCTGACCCCCATGGTTTGCTGCAAGCCCATGATGCAATATTAGGAGTTTCCATCTCTATGCTTACACTGGCACTAACCCCTTCACAGCATTTAGTGCCAAAAGAAACGTGCAGCAAGACATGTGACAGCAGGTATGTGGGAGCTGAGGAGCCCGTCATTGCACGAGTGGCCTCAGATTATTTTTACAAGGAGTGCAGAGCACACACTTGGCCAAGGCTCACCATTAGTCTCCCAGGGCAAAACACAGAGGAGAAACCAGCTTAGTCATGATGCTTTAGGAAAGGATAACCTCAGCAGGGGAATGGGGCCTCTCTGCCTGGAAACACGCCCGTCAAAATAGGTTTCTCCAGTTTCCCATCCCATTGCCCCATGGAGGAGAAGAGAGGAAAGGATCTTATTCTCCATAAGTTTAGCAGAACTGTACTATCCTCCCCAAATTACAATAGGGAACAGCAGCACAGGAGGACTAAGACAAAAATCCCCAGAGATCTGATGCCACCTACATCTCCAGTGATCACTATCTGGTAGGTTTTGGTCTTCTCTTACCCCTCTTCCTCCTTATTCAGCATGTTCTGAGAGCTCAGACATTTCACATGTTTCCAAGCCTGTGTTGCTCTGCAAATCAGATACTAACAATGTTGCTTATTTAAAAGAAAGCCTTGAAAAAGGAATCTTCATTATCCAAACAGCCAGTAGCCACTACATAAAGTCACATTTACCAAGGAAAGGAGGGAGCCAGTCTGGGATTTTCAAAGGTCCTTGTGCTGCTATAGCTGCCAGCAAGCAGATGCGGCCAAGAGTTTTAAAAGCCCACATGTGCCTAGGGCTATGCTCACAGAGAAATCTGCACATCAGAGCCCAAACAGCAGCTCATGGAGGCTGCATTTTTTTTCTGGGGAACCTGGCCTTGAAGGTGCAGTCAAGGACTCTCTTGTCATTTGATAAATACCATCCAAGGGTGAGGAACGGTCTGTTATAGTCGTGAGGCAGAAAGTGTTCCTGACGGGGTAAGGTCTTTAACACAGAAACACAAAGTGGCAGAAAGAAGAAATACTTTGCAAAACAAAGTGCTACAGTCCAAAGAACGGGAAGTTCCCCTTAAACACAAGGAGAAACTTGTTTGGTGCTGAGGTGAGGGAGCCCTGGCCCAGGCTGCCCAGGGAGGGTGTGGAGGCTCCTTCTGGGGAGGTTTTCAAACCCAACTGGACATGTTCCTGTGTCTCCTGAGGAAGGGGAACCTGCTTTAGCAGGGGGTTGAGCTGGATGAGCTCTGCAAGGCCCTTCCAACCCCCACCATTCTGGGATTTTGTGTATGAAAGTACTAACATGAGGCAAACAGCACTTGGTCAGCTGGAAAGCCCAATACCGTGCAATCAAACCATGATCTCAGAGCAGCTGCTCTTTAACCAAAGACACATAGTAGTAACCATGAAACATTTTCCCTGTCACTCAGGAAGAAGCTCCATACTCCCAGCAGAACAGTTTCCCAAGCCAGCACAGTTATGGAGGTGTGATAAGACTGTGGTACCTACCGGTTTGGGGCAGTGGATGTATCTTGCAAGGCTGATGATCAAGTCATGAGTGATTGGATCCACCAAGTTGCGAAAGCTGGCATATCGATAGAGGACATCATCCAGAGAGGTCGACTCCATTCCTAAATCCTGCAGAAAACAAGGCAAAGGACCAACCTTAGATGTGCTACAAAAGCCAGTGCTAGAGTGGATCTTAACACCAGCCCTCATTGATGGTCCCATGAAGGAATCAAGAAGAAAATGATCCCTGCCACCACCCAACACAAGGAATGGACACGTGAGGATGTCACCCTGAAGAAAGCTCTGCTCCTGTGCTTTATCTACTCTGCAAAGAAGCATTAAGGCTGCAAAATGAACACCCTTATGCCACTCACAAGCCCTAGCTCCACCAAGTGAACACTATGCTTGCCACAAAAATCAAAGATGACTCCAGAGAACACAACAGCTCGATCAGTGTGACACTGGAACTGGAGAATAAATACAGCATAGATGTGCTCTGCTGTGCATTAGGATTAAGTAAACATCAAGTAAGAGCTGGATTTGGCCCACAGTCCTATAGCATTGCTGGCAAGCACCAGACACTACTGACAGAGACAGCGTGGGGCTTGGTAGAAGTAATCCTGCACATACAGCTTTCGACACACCAGGATCTTTGTGTATCGAACCAGGCTTCGCATCCTGCCACTTCTCTTTAAGCATCTTAAAACTCTGAAATTTTCTCTTAAGTGAAAATTAAAATGTAGAACCAATAAAACCAGAAAACTTCTTCCCCTCTCTCCTGGGAGAGTTCACAATTTTCACATGAAGTATTTCCTTCTCCCTCCTAATACACATTTTTTTAGGCACAGATGTCTTTCTCAGCTGTTCCCTAAATCTCTTTGCCACACCAGCATTGTCTTTTTTCCACCACATGTAATATTTTAAAGCCACTCAAGGCTGAAATTTGTTTGAGGCCAAGTGATGAGCTCATCTGCAATTTAATAACTTAACACCAGTTCATGCTGTCAGCAGCAAATCATGAATCGCCAGCTCTGGAGAAAACGCCCAGCATCTGGCTCAAGTCACTTGGGTTTTTTTTTCAGCATGTTCCCTTTTCCCAGGGGATCTTTACCTGGCCAGCAAGCACAACTTTCAATAGGTAGGATATGAGGCTTTAACATGATGGTATTTTGGAGCCAGGCAGGACCATGGTTTTCTTGGTGTAGGCTGGAGGGGGTGTTTCTAGTGTGTGCTCAAAACCTTGCACAGTGCTGAGATCGGCATCTCTGCATCTGTGAGCTCCCTTGGGTCTTGACATCCCCAAAGGCACTGGCAGGAGGAGGCTGAGAAGACATTTGGGACCAGCACGTTTGACAGCACACTAACTCCCATGAGGAAGCCAGCACTAATGCCCAACTCGAGCTGGATTTGGGATTAATGACACAAAACAAGTAGAGAAAGTCAAGAATACAGAAGGGACTGAAAGCAACCCAAAGGCTGTGAGTGGATCAAAATCACTGGGGAAGAAGCTGCTGACTCTGATACTTGGCAGCTTCCTGCAACTTGAGCTGCAGCCCCCATCTATCTTACCAAACCATGACCCTTACACAGCACATCCACTACGGGCTTGCTTTGCCAGGCAAGATGAAGGAGCAGGGAGAAGAGATCATTTTAAGGCTGAAAAGCAAGAGTCTCACTCAATTCATTTTGCTGCACATCCTCCCTGCCATCACTCTTGACCTTCCTGCAGTTTATCTGACTTGTTTCCAGCTTTAGGAGGCCAAGAGCAAGCCAAAACCCTCATCAGTCCTTGAGCATGCCTTAGCCACTGCAGGGAAAGCTTCCTGCCACCAACTAGTTGCATTCAGCCTCCAGACCAATGAGATTAGAAAAATCAAACAAAAAGTACCCCCAAAACTACTGTGAAAGAATTAGAAATGTAGATGAAAGAAGCCCAACAGAATAATGTAATATCACCCTCTCCAGCAGCCAGCAGTGGAAACTTCCCAGTCACAGCCATGAAAGGCATAAGAGAACCCAATTATTTTGGAAACAATTGAGAGAGTGAGAGCCCCAGGCCACGGTCAGTCCTGCTGCCCCACAGAGCTGATGCTGTGCTAGATGGTCTTTACAACCTGGGTCTCTTTTGCAAGCAACAACCACAGAAACAGCCCCCAAAACAGCCCAAAGAGTTCGCCGTTGATTTCCTCAGGCCAATCCTACCCAAGCAGTGCCACCTTCCCAGTGAAAAAGGGAAAATGAAAGCAAAGCAGTTGAGAGCTGTACCCCCAGCTTATCTTTCCCTAGTGCTGGGTAAAACATCTTCTTATTCCCTTCTGCTGCCTGTCAGAAAATGCAGCACAACAACAGCACAACAACAGCACAACAACAGTTGAGCAATCAGCCTTTGAAGTTTCAAGTTTTGTTTCTATGAGACACAGCATCATGTAAAAGCTACCCTAAGTCACAAGGAGCCATTTACAACAGAAGTCAAGACCATTTTGCACTTACTAAACTATTTATCACTGCAAATCGAATTGCAATTAGAGGCGAAGTCAGCAGGTCCACATGAGAAGTCATACGACAAAGCAGGTTGCTGCTTTCATTACCATCGAGTGAAGGCAGTTACTGGCTGCTCAAACAAGGTTACTGTGTAAAATATCACCCCAAGCTCCTGCAGTCATGGCTGCTCATAAATATCCTGATAGCTGCTATTTTGGCCGGCACCTCTTCCAAAACTGTTTCTTATCCCCACTAATAGTCAGGGCAGCATAATGAATTGCCAAGTGAAGAGGTTGGTATTATAAACAAGATTGAGACACAAAGGAAGAGAAGGATTAATACTGTGTGCAATCAATCAGCCACAGCAACTTATCTGGGAAAAAAATTATTTCATGAGGTGAGCATTAGCAGTGTGTTGAGTAAAGTCAGCTCAGAGAAACAGGCATGTGAGATGTGACTCAACAGCCAGCACACCACGGGCTGCTCAAAAGGCAGCAGGGTTGGTTTTCTTGGTGCAGGACATATTTAGCTGTTCATTCCCTGTGTCTTGTGAAGTCCTCCCTTGAAAACATGCAAACAAAACGTTGCTTGCCTTTGATCCTTAGGATGTTCAACTCCATCACAATATCTCCCATGACTGGTTGACTTATGAGGTTAGTAAGCCACCATAAAACTTGGTATTTATGGATTTGCCAGCTGCAATCAGCCACAGCATCAGCCATAGCATCTCACAGAATCAGTCTCCAGAGTCAGCCTCCACCTGTTTTGCACATGATGAGCCCTCCAGCATTTGCTTCATCACTAAAAAGTTTGGTGCTGATTTACTTTCCTGTGAGATAAGACCCAGCAACGTGGAAAGATTATCTGCTTGGCTCATTCACTGCAGCCCAACAGCCCTGGTCATCCATATACAGCTCCTATAAACTGTAAGTTTATACACTGCAATAAGATGTTTTACACATGCTATAAACAGCTTAATTCTGAACTGGGTATCCTAAGGAAACAAGGTTGAAATAGTCACACTGTACATCCATCTCTTTCTCCTCTTCCCCAACCAGCTTGCTTAACACAGGAACCAATTTCATAGGTTGAAAGAGGAGTAAAGCATCTGAAAGGTAAATGATGTTCCAGTGGGTTTGGGGAAAAAAGAAGAGACCTCAGCAATGCAAAGATGCCCCAGTTTGCACCTTCAAAGAGGACAGGGACATTTGGCAGCCACACATGGCTTGGCTGTGACCCGTCAGCCAGTGGTAGGACCAGTCCATCTGGATGAGGAATCACAGAAGGCACCCTGAGAACCTCCAAACAAACCAGCAATTGCTACTGTAAGTCTCTATGCCTAATCCATCAGAATGGTGCAAAACCAGAGTTTAAATATGTGGGAAATTTTCTATCTAAGAGAGTAAATATTGGTCTGGAAGCAACGATTGCTCATTCAGACCCCAGCGAGGGTGCAGTCAGAGAGAAGAGTCAACGTCTCAGGGCCGAAGTAAATACTTCCCTGGCAGATTGACTCCAATAATAAATGGTGGCAGCTTGAACCCCCTCCAGGAGACTGGAATTATAGAAACTTGGAGAGACAGATTAATGGGCAGAGATATAATGTCGCCATCCAGATAATAAACAACTGCAAGTAAGAGATTTGCAGAAGAATGTGCTGCGTTTATTTTAAACTGGGAGGCAAATGCAATTACCCCCACTGGAGTCTGGCCAGACCACAGCTAACAGGCTTCTTCAGGAAAGTGCCTGTGGATATTTAATGAGAACAGATAGCCTCAGCTACACATCCTATCTTGATTTGCAGAGCCAGTGGGATCTCAGTATAGAAAAAGCTTCGAAACACTATCTGGGGAAGATGACTCCAGGATTTGCTTTGAACAATTCAAACAATTTAGATCCATCACTGCCTTTAACACAAGTGTTTGTCTTAAGATCACAAAAATATTATTCACTCATCCCTTCTAAACCAGCAGGAGCTGCCTGCCTCCTGGTTTCCCATCCAGCCTGGTGCATCAATCTGGGGCTCCATCCCCAAGCCAGGACCCCGCTGGCCATGCAGCACCTGTACCAGATGGCTTCTGGTGGGACTTGTCACTTCCTCCTGCTCCCCAGATGGATGGGGGATGGCAGCAACCTCCCAACAATGTGCCCCAGCCTAAGGTACAAAAACTTCTTTTGCTCTGTACCAAAACACTCCCAAGCAGATCAAATCCTTCAAGGTCTTCCTCTTGCACAGGAAAGACGGGGGCAGAAGAAGATGCAGGTCTAAGGGCAAATGTGGAGGAGGCTGTGAACAAACACACCAGTCTCTCCAGTTTGCCACATGCTGAGTGCAAACACTGAAGGGCCACTCTCACAGCCTCCTCACTTTGTCCTAACCAACTCCACCCAGAGCCCACCACATTACGTGGCAAAAATCCGAAGTAAAAGGTTAATGCATCAGCTCTGCAAGACTTTCACCCTATTAACTCTGCTCTTGCTGCTGGAACTCCTACTAACAATTTCACAGTGAAACATTAAAAGGAAATATGACAGATTTAATCAAGCATCTGCCATTTCTATCCCTATGTATCTACTGAAAGTGCTTGTTGGAGAAACCCAGATGCCAACTGGATTGTCCAAACCATAGGTCAGAAGTAGAACTTCAATTTCTCTTTTGCTCTGTGACTAGCACCTTTCACTATTAAAGGCAATAGGAGTTGCAAACATCTCTGACATTTCTGCCAGAAAACACTTACAGGGCAGGATGCATCTCATCTGCTGCCATGTAAGGATCCAGACTTGACATCTAAGCTTGTCACCTACTGTCAGTTCACATGAAGATGGTGATTCATCCTATTCTAAGGCAGCTGGGCTGACTCGGTCTCTGGATGTGGCTGCCTCTATCAGTTACCCACTAAGAACAGCCCTTCTAATTAGCTGATCCTAGACATTTAATGTTTAGGCAATTGCAGCAGGAAAATCCCACTCGTACTGTTCTCATCTTTGTTTTCCAGCACAGCAAGCACAGAGCTCTGCATGGCTTCCCACTCTTCCAGCCAAAGAACAGCCCCATCTGTTTTGCAGCTGATCACCCATCAAAATGAGTTACATCTTTAAGTTTTGCTTTAGGCCCCCACTGTTTTGTTGGAGGTAACTAGGAGCTCAAACAACCCTCGTCCTTGGAAGGTGACAGTAGATGCCTTATGGGCACTGAAGACTTTTCTCTGTGCATGCAAATATTGTACTATGTTGTGTTCACATGCACTACACACACAAACATGTCTTTATGATAACTATTTACAGGAACACAAAATTTAAAAAGGCAGAACTGGGATCCCTGCAGGAAAGGGGAAGAGATTTCCAAATAGAAGATGACACTGTCAGATGAGGAGGAATCACTTGTGTTCAGAATTTCCCCTGGCTGTTAGAAATTGCCCTGATGTCTGGGCATGGAGTCAGTGAACAATTCCAGACACAAGAGCAGCATTTGCAATCACACACTTTCCCCCGTTTGAAACTATAGACAAGTCTCCCTGCACACACCAGAGGTGAGGAGAGCTCTTAGAGCAACAGCAAGTCTACAAACACTTTGTGCAACCTGTTCCTTATTCCCATCTGCACATACTGCATTTTGTTCAAGCCAAACATCCTTTACATGTCCCTTCAAATATCTCCGCTAAAGGATATGCTGAGAAGATAGTCCAAAAATCTTGACTCTGGTGACTCCTCCTTAATAATAAATCAAACAGACAATAAGGCTTGAGAAGTTGTGCTGTCTGTCCATCCTTCCACCTCTCCATCCTTCCCCAGACAACTGTGTGTCAGACAGTCTCATTAAACTACAGGAAAGGGGAAAAAGTCTCAAAGGTAATTAAGGTCCTCTAAATTTTGGGGAATCAGTGTCAGGAGAAGGAAGAGACACCAGTAAGGACCAGGACTTGGCTGTGATACATCCCACATGGCAGCAGATGGATGGACAGGAGGACAGATGGTCTGTAGCTGCTGTCAGGGTTGCCTCACTGGGACGTCAAGGAGGACAGAGAGAAGATGGATTTTCCTGGAGCTGAGGTTTGGCTGAAGGGATGGACATTGAAGATAAGCCAACAGGAAAGCCAGCCTCACCTGGCCCTGCACTGGGAACACCTCCTTTTCTAACAGAAAAAAAGAAGAGACAATAGGACTCTTCACATCTAACTCTTCCCAGTCACTTTCTCCAAGTTGCCCTCACTTCACAGATTAACACAACATGGCATGAGCTGCTTCAATCAGCTGCCAGCTAGCAGGAGAACACGATTTATTGCCTTGGCCCACTTGAGGCCCATCTCCTGTTTCCAGCAGCTGCCACTGTCAGATTTCAAGAGGAGATCAGCACAGTACTCCTCCTGATGTACAAGGGTGGAAAGGTGCCCATCGGGTGAAAAGCCCTCTGTGAGCACAGCACAATCAGGTGCTCCCAGGAGCAGGTGATCCCAGTACAGCCAAGCACAGAAGGAATTGCAAGTCATGACTGCAAAGTCACATTTGCTTTTCTACCCACTCAAAATGCTGCTTTCTGAAGATCTCCCCTCCTCTCCTCAGTCAGGAGAGCTGTTGCAATCCAATGATGGAAAAAGAAACTTGAGAGTTTCAGGGAATCAATCAGGTCTGTGTCAGCAGTGCTGCCAAAAACACCGAGGTAGGGATTACCCACACCTATCTGATATAGGGGGGTTTGTTTTGATGTACAACTCTGCCAAGCAGTGAGCACTCAGCCAGCAAAACAAGCACCCCCACATCATCCCCAAAGACTGATATTCTCAGGCACATCACGCTGAACCTGCAGCACCAGTAACGATGTTACCGTGTCACCAGGCAGCCTCCTGGACACTCCCCCCTCACCCCAAGCAGCCAAAAGAAATCAATCCATCACTGCACATACAATAAGAGCTTGCAATCCAATAACAGCTATCTAAAACCTGTTTTCACTTCCAAGCCCTGGGTTGATTATTATTGCATTAGCTATGGAGGGACGTATTGTTAGCACTCAATGAATGCTAAGCTCTGCTTAAAAGGGACTTAATTTCAGTGGTGGAAGACTACACAGATGCTTTGACAACTGCTTTGGAATCCTTCAAAGCAGATATGTGCTGGAATAAAACCTAAGATCTTATTGACAGAGGCATTGGTAAAAAATATCAATGATTCCTCAATACAGTTCTTTTTGCAGAGTTGGTTATTCAAGGGAAGTAATTTAAGACATCTGAGAGAGAGAAAAATATTCAATTAATTCTTTAACAGGCTGCTGTGGAAGGATGTGAATGCTACAAAAAAAAATCATTTAAATGAATAAATTGCAACTGATTCCAATATAAATGTCGAGCCTTTTTTTTTCTTATGCCATTTATACCACTGCTGAAGGCTGGGTTGGAGGAGCATAGTGCCAGAAATGAGTTTGAACAGATAGAAGCAAAGGATGAGCCAGCCACTTCAATGCACACCACCAGCACTTACCCAGAGCACACCAAATCAGTCTCCAGTGTGCTGCTGTGCTCTTGGGCTGCCATTGGAACCTCTGGAAAGCCAACACACAGCTGAATCAGAGGACAACACGTTTTGCTGTAGCCAAAACTAATGTCCTGGTAGGCAAGGTAATGAGTATGCTCCTCTCCTGTCTCAGCCTGAGCATCTCATCCTCTACACAGGCACCCATGGGTGCAACCTGCAGAAGAAGCAGCACCAGTACCTGCATGTCCCATGACACTGCTGCCCCTCCCCAAGCACCCCATACTGGAAGGGACCTGGAAAGCTCATCCAGTGCAACCGCCTCGCCAGAGCAGGACCACCTAGAGTAGGTCACACAGGCATGATGGGCATTCTCATCTCAGTTTTGCTTTGCGGGCACATGGACATGTGAAGTCAGGGTATATCATTGGTTTTCTACCAGCAAGAGAGTAGAGTTACTCTTTACAGCTATATTGCTGCACTTAGCACAAGAATGCCTCAAGAAGACATGTATTAGAGGTGTTGCACTGTGAAACATTAGAGGGAACAAGATACAGGTAGATTTTATCTCAAAGCAAGAGATGATAAAATAGGATTGAACTTGACATTGAAGTAAAACCTCGCAGCCCTTTGTCTGCATTAAGACTTGTTTTGAGTTAACAACAGCCTATTCCACTCCAAGCATAAAACCTCTTTCTATGTCTGGTACTTTTCTCAAGAGTTAAAAGAGGCTTCCAGCAAAGGAGCAAAACAAACAACTCTCATGGCACCAAATTCATTTGCTTTCCTAAGACAGAGCAATGGGAATGAAATAAATAAAGGTTTCCACGGCTTCTAGTGGCTTGCCAAGAAAGTCAGAATCACACAAGTAGTTAATATGGACACCATGAATTTCAATTCTTTCATTTGTAAATCCAGCATCACAGTTCATCTCAAGCATGGACAAAGTGCATTAATAAAGCAGATGTGTGTAATGGGATTCAAAGAAATGGCAAGTAAATACAAAACACACTTGTGTGCTGGAATAATCTATGCTTCGTATAATAAGCACAGTTAATTGCAATGCTGTGTATTTATATGGAGACATTAATAGAATCATACAGTGTTTTGGTTGGAAAAGACTTTTAAGACCAGCAAGTCCCAGTCCTCCCCTCACCCTGCCCAGCCCAACACCAACCCACCGCCCTCAGCACCTCAGCTCCAGGGCTTTGGGATCCCTCCAGGGCTGGGCACTGCCCCAGCTCCCTGGGCAGCCTGGCACAGGGGCTGACACCCCTCTCAGGGAAACAGTTCTGCCTCAGCTCCAATCTCAACCTCCCCTGGGGCAACTTGAGCCCATTTCCTCTTATTCTGTCACTCCTTACTTTGGAGGTGAGACGAATCCACACCTCACTACAACCTCCTGTCAGGTAGTTGTACAGTGTGATCATGTCTGCTCTTCTTCATATCTTATCTTCCTCTTCTCCAGCCCAGCCCAGCCCACATTCTGAGCTCAGTGGGGATGGTACTCCCACAGTGGGATGCATCCAGCACCAGTGCTGAGCAGCCACAGCAGAAATATCCAGCAAAAAAAACAGGTACATGTATGCACAAAGCAGTTGCAGCAGGGAGAACTCAGGCAGGACACTATGTAACACACAGGGTTAGCGCTCTCCTAACCTCATCCAAAAAAGACAAAAGGATACATTATGTGTCATCACAACCTTGTGATTATGAGCAAAAAGGGGCTTCTGTCATTGACTGGAGATGCACACCCGCGGTTACCATCCAGCTTGCTCCCAAAAGCCACATGATGTGCAGGGGTTGCCTGAGCAGCACAGGGAAGGGATCAACTCCTCAGCAGTTCAATTTTGTCAATTAGGCTTGGAGCTTGCAGCTTGTTTCTCTCCAGACACCAACAGCAGGCAGCTCAGAAGCAGTTTCATTATTTCATTCAGTCTTCCCCTGAGCAAGCTGGAGAAACTGAGTCAGAGCAAGTTAAATCCATGTCCCCAGACCCACTCTCTGCTGCCTTCTGATCTTTAACATCCACATTTGCAAACATCTTTAGTTGGGAGGCCATGGTTCTGCTCTCCTCCTTCTCCTTTGGGATATCTTATCTCATGCTTGCTAGGTCAGAAAACCACTTAAATACCTGATTAACTATAAGCATATGTTTAAGTCCCACTGAAGCCAAAAGAGTTTGATTAGAAGACGTTTTTGCTAAGGAAAACTTCTTTCCTCTGCTGCCCTCTCCACCCTAAGTCCCTTCACAGCAGTAGAGGGCCAGGTCACACTAGGAACATCAGCTCAGCAGAGCAAAATGCAGCTCAAGTGATCAGTGGAAGAGCATTTTGAACAAAATTGGGCAAGGAGATCCCAGGAGACACAGGCCATTTGCAGGCTGGCCTTGTCCAAGAAGCGCTCTGGGCTGCAAAAGCCAGCACATTAACTCGCCAGCAAACATTTCCAGTAAGTGCAATTAAGATCCTCCTCTTTATTTCACCACACTTCACTGCAGAAAGGCCTGAGGGTGGTGGCTGCTTGCCTCTCTCCTCTGAACCCCTGGGGCTGTCAGGGGTGCAGCAAATTAACCTACACATGGCCAGAGAGACCCTGCACTTGGACAAGAAGAGAAACCCCCAGGTTTTACTGGGGGTACTGAAAGGACACAGAAATTAAACTGCTTTTCTGCTGTGCTCCATGCCGCTGGGTCCTCTATATGGGTGAAGAGGTGCTTTCTGCATCCCCAAACCCATAGCAGCCCTCCCAAGGAGAAGTAAGCACATCTCCTTCTGCTTGGACAGCAGAAGTACATCTTCATCAGCAATAAAAGGTGTTGAGTTTTCTCCCTGCCCCCAATTAAAAATGAGAGTATTTCTGCTTTGTTTGGCAGTCAGGGCCATTAAGCTGCTCTTGTTGGTATTTCATTCCCCAGAGAAGATGCTGGCAGCGTGCATCAAATGAACCTGGGACAGACAGACAGGACACATACCTTTGCCCAAGAAGTTTCTGGTGCAATGCCCTGTAAATGATGGACACACTATTAGCCAAAACTTGTGTGTGATAACCACCACTCCTGAAACTCACTTTACAGGAGGCAGCACCATCAAAAACCTGCTGCTTCCACTGCTGAGTCACGTCAGAGCTCCCACACTTCCAGCAGATGTAGCACAGATTTCACTACAGGCTTTTGATTCTCATTGCTACCAACCTGATTAGGAATTTCCTTCCACCAGTGGTTTCAACCCAAACTCAACTCTTGAGGTATGAGATGAGGATCAAAAGGATCACCAGCCATGCCCAGTAACAAGGCAAGAGGCAGCTCTAGAAGAGATTTACACTGAAAATCATGATTCCCGTGTCAGCTCCTATTCCCTGTTTTCACACTCGTGGGAGCACTGCTGACCTCCATGTCCTGCCATTGGGGATGAAAGCCTGGACTTGCACAGTTGGTTCTCACAAGTTCAG
Organism: Urocolius indicus; assembly: GCA_013401255.1. Lineage (NCBI taxonomy): Eukaryota > Metazoa > Chordata > Aves > Coliiformes > Coliidae > Urocolius > Urocolius indicus. Next base: position 155,898 of record WBNH01006898.1, on the reverse strand, counting down.
CGTGGTCAGAGAGGCTGAGATCAAGAAGAAAGCTGTGCTGGCTGCAAGGTGTGGTTCCCAGCATTACACTGACTGAGGTTCTCCACCCAGGGCCTATCTACATCTCCCAAACACCCAGCTCCACACAAACAGGTTCCCTCATTACCTTCCGTAGAGCCTTTGCACCAGCAAAGAGTCATTGTTTGCACGTAACAGGTAGTACTGACTCAACCATTACATATCCAGTCTGGAAACAGCCAAAGCAGGAGCTTCCACTGAGAATTGGAGGTGCTCAACAGACTCCTGAGGTTTCCTTCTGGGAGAGTGACAGTGAAGGACTAAAGGACAGCTGGTACCTGACTCTGGCATTAGTTTTCTTTCAGACAGAAGAGCTTGTGGTTCTAATGAAGACACCAACATAAACATCTCCATGGGATGGTTCTGGGATGGAGGCCTGTAGCATCCAAGATGTCAGGTGATCAGGGTAACCCTCGGGTGCTTCATCTTAACACTCTGCCATCTTCATCCACAGAGAAGCAAAGCAGTCTTTTCAGTTAACATCTTGCCTATCCAAGCTTTCCACCCCTACCTTGTCCCAACCTGGCACAACTCCCAAATCCACACTGAACTGGACTCGAGTGCTGAGGTCTCCTTGAAGTAGCTGGGCAGTAAGCAGAAGTGTTATTTCAAGCACATCTTTCCAGATTTTGTTTTCAACTGAGCCCCAGACAAACTCTTCAGCTGCATCTCCTGAACTAGACCAGCCATTCCAGCTCCAAATGGCTGATTAGTTACCCAAGACTTGTAGCCTGCACATTCAGCACAAAGGCACAGGTGACCCAATGGGCTGGCTCTGTCAGCAACAGCCCTGCAAGGTCCAAGCTGTCAGCTGCACACTGGCACCTTCAGTCAATCCATTGGAGAAACTACATCCTCCACCACAATAATGGGCTGCTTTCTCCCTTCTCAGATCAGCCCCTCCATCCCAACCCCAATGGCTTTAGGTTGCAATCAGTACATGCTGGTGGCTTTTCCTTCATTTATCCTACTGCAGATCTTTCTTCCTCCAGCAATTCCTGGCATTCTCTTTATTTTCACACCCCAAATCTGGCCTTTGACTCCCCCAAACCACCACTGACTCAATTGAGGTCTAAAACACACCAGCCTCCAGGGCAGGTGCCCCATGGCTCATTCTGGGTTTTGCTTGTTCACTACAGGCACCCAATTTTTGGAGTGGTTTTTATGCCTGGGAAACTTTCCTGTTAGTTCTGCTCATGTAGTCTGCAGGGACAGCCAAAACCTCCCCTTAACACAAACCTAGGAGGAACATCAGCAAAGCACTCAGCAGGAAAAGCTTCTGTCTCAATGCCCTGGGCTATTTCCCTATTTCCTTCTAATGTGACACCATCTCAGGAAGTGTCCCCAGCCAGAAGCAGAGGCCTGAAACGCTGACAGTAACAGAGTATCCTGCTAATCCCTCGCCCTTCTCTGTGGGTGGTTGAGCTTCCCTGGGAAAACTAAACTAGATCCTATGAAATGCTATGGCCAAAGAATATTTCCACAGGTGCTAGAACAAAGTCTTTGGCTTGAAATGCTCACCACAGCTCTGGCATAACAAACCAGGAACATTTGTTTCCAGCTTCGAAATAGCCAACACTAATATTTTTGATCAGCAGCTTCTCCTGAAGTTAACAGCAGAGAAAGAAGAACCCTACAAGCCTTCAAGGTGCAGGACCAACTTCTTAATATGGTTTTTCCAAATACAACCACGAGGCTGAATAATTGCTGAAACCTGAGGCAAGACAATAAGCTGAGCAAGAACAAAGCCAGGATGAGCTCATTGCGCAGCCCCATCCACCGGCACGCTCAGCTTTGCCCTCCCTGCCCCAGTCCCACTGAGACATCCACAACCCTGGCCTGAAATTCCTCAATTGGTCATGAAACAGCTGATTTCAATATCAAGACAGCACTGAGACATGACTAATACGGTCACTAAGCTGGTTTCTAAGCATAGAAGCAACTGGCCCGTGGTGAACCAGACACCTACAAGAGCTGTGGGTAAACCATGACACTTGCAATGGGGTTGAGCTTGGCATTTAACACTCAGTAACACCAAATGAGTCTTGGGAGCTTCTTCCTTCCCAGAAATGCCAGAAATTCTTGAAGGAAAGATGCCATTTGCAAAATATAAAACCCCCTTGTTTCTCTCTAAAGATGCCATAGGCTGATCCAAAATCACCGCTGACAAGTAAATAGGTTGGAAAAACCTACTTCTGAGGGCCAGCAGGCTGACAAGCAGACTCAATGCGTGTTATCACTTTCCTTGTTTACTTTATCTCCCCTGACATGCCTGCTCAGAAGATAAGGAACAGCTGCCCCAGGCTCTCCTCATGGCTCTGCCATCTCTGGATACTGTCATCCCTGTTCTGGGGACTTTGCCAGCCCCAGAGGCTGACCACCTTTCCCTGTCTCAGGGGGATGCTCGGTCTTTCTGCCCTTCTACTCTGCAATGTAAGTAGCACAGATGCATTCCCCTGTTACAGGCCCTGTGTGAGAGTAGGGATCTGCTGTGCTGGATGCTGCACACACAAGACAGCCTCAGGTTGCTCAGGTCACACCCAGGAGCTTTACAGAGATCCACACGTTCTAAAAGCCAAGACAACCCAGAGTCCTACCAGTTCCCAGAGCTGCTGATCTCCTCGTCCTAAAGAAACGAGGCAAGAGAAAAGAAATGCCTCTTCTGGCATTCACCCATGGAAAGGACTGGATTCTTATACTGAAAACCAGAGAGGTCAGAAAGCAGATGTTGTGCATATACAGTTCAAACACACCTTTTCCCCCCCCACCCCGCTTAAGCCAAATAATTCAGTTGAATAAAGTGTTATTGCACTAGTAAGTCCCAGGGAGGAGCAGCTTTCCCTAACGTGGGTCCCCACACACTCGAACAGATGCAGTTCCCAAGTACACTCCTACTTCACACAGATGGAAACAGCCACAAAAGGACCCATCAAACAGTCCCTGTCAGTGCTGGCTGGGGCTACACCACCCTGCTACAAACAGCACTGCCCACAGCACCTTTGACACACCACTGCCTCTTGTTTTGAGCAGTAATAGGGGTTTTCTCCCCATTCATCAAGGACTTGGGTCAGGGTCTTTCCCAAGCCCGTTGTAACTCGGCTGTGGCAACCCCTGCCACGAGCACTGCTGCAGAGACACAGGAGGAGCCAGTCTGCATCATCCACCCTGCTGATGCTCATAGTTGTTAAGGGCACTTAGGTAACTCTTGCTTAAGAGCTACACTTCTAATCCAAGGAGGGGATAAAAAGCACAGCCTCATGCTTGGTGATGGTGAGAACAGGAGGCAAGGGCAGCAGGCACAGCTCCATACCTGCAATAAACAGGACTGTGCTGAATGCTCTTAATTCCCTTCTAAAGCTATCAAGCACAGCCTGCTGCTTAGCCTGGCTGTATAAACCCCAGCCCTCTGCTCTGCTTGCCAGCCAGGCAGCCTGTAATTCCCATTAGACAGCCTGACAGGTTGGTAATGGCACACATAATAATACATTGATTTTGTCTGCTGTGTGAGAGGCTGTCAGGCAGCCTGAAGAAGGGAATTGCCTAGACAAGAGGTTCCCTCTCAAAACACCCTCATAAAAATGGGATGCTGATGGGGAAGGTAATGGATGAGACCATCAGCTGGGGCACGTTAACTCCACTTTTTGCAGGGTGCTTCAAAAGCCTCTCATCTTCCCACCCCAAGCTTCAATCAGCACCGTCATTTACACTAAGAACAACTGGGAACCTTGCCCCTATCTTACAGGAATACATCACTGAAGGAAAGTCAGTAGGTTTTGGGAGTTAAGGGAAGAAATTACATCCCATGTTTTATCCCATGTTTCTGTGGTTTTATTTCCAGCATAAGAGCAGAGGGTGTTCTGGGATGGGATCTGCTATTTGGCACTTGGCTCAGAGGGAAGAAACTTGAGAAGTAAAATCTTTCTTGAAGACTTTCATAGTAATTTCCCTGTCTGGCACCAGGGAATTTGGATGCTCCTCTGAAGATCCACCTTGGCAGGTGCCTCCAAACTGGGGGTGAAACAAGCTATGGCAGCTACAGGAGTGGGATCCTCCCAGAATACTCAGTCTCTTCCAAGAAACCCAGTGGTATGGATGTTTGGCTCAGCAAAGAGATTAGTAAATGCCCAGCCTTGCCAAAGAAGAATTAAGGAACAGGTTGCACAAGGATTCAATTCAATGACATTAAAATTCAATTAATACTGCCATATAACATAGCTTTAACCATTAAACACATTCCCTTTCACACCTGCATTTCAAACAAGCAATTTAAGGTGATACCAACCTATGGTCATGCTTTAATGTTAAGCCAGCTGCCAAAGCTTTAAGGAAAGTCACTAGTGAAAACATGACCAGAAAAGGCTAAAATTTTAGGGGAGTCTGGTTTTCTCAAAAGGACAAAGAAAAACTCTTCATTTCAGTTAACTCACCTAGTCCAGCTCAACACCTAACTTCAACCAGTCAACAAGCAAAACAGCTTTTCCAATCTGCAAGTAAAACTACAACCTGAGAGGCCAAGATCGCTAATTATGGTGACCAGAAGTGTAACTCATCATGTACAATTAACACTCCACTTAATTAATCAACTAGATTGGAATGTAAAATGTGTTGTGAGACATTTACTTTGTCTGCCCTCCGCTAGATCGGACTTTGAGATGATTTAACTCACCAAAGAACATTACAATGCTCCTTTTCTGCATCTTTAACTCTTTCCATCTCCATGAACTTGAGTCAGAAATACAGAAAGAAACTGTGTAAACTCCAAGTTTACCGTTTCCCACCAGAATAAAAAGAAACCCCACAAAATTCATCAGCCAGCCAAACAGCTGCCTAAATAAACACCCCAGACACCCCAGGATCCTTGCTCAGAAAAGGAAGTATCCGATTACACCAAGCACAAGCAGCTTTTTACAACCAAACAGGAAAACACTCTCCTCCTTACAGAATGATAAAAAAAGAAAACCTTGCCCACAAAAAACTGCTTAAATTAAGGCTCCCTCCTTGATGATTTTGGCTGTGGTCCGCGCCATAGAGGTAGGTCGTTCACACTCTTGTCCCAAATTGCTTCACACTTTATGTCTTTGCCAAGGAAGGCCACAGCAACCACTGAAAGTTACTCCAAATCCTCCTTCTTCCAATCCTGGTGTGCAGGGAGAGTTGTATCCAAAGAGATGGGATACATGGAGAGGAATATATATGCATATGAAGGAATGCTACAATGCACCAAAGCTTCCTGAGCTCTGTCCACGTGCCACAGTGGGTCACCAGGGATCTTAAGAGAAGGGACCATCAAGAATGGCCTGTTTTGACAGGTTTGAATCCTGCTTCTGCAGAGATTTGTGCTTCACTACACTGATTTTGGTGAGCCCAGTCTGGACCAAGGCCTGAGGTTTATTCATCATGAGCAAACTCCATGGTAGACGCTGCAGCAGACACGGTGCATCCCTCGTGCCTGGGAGTCAGGACTTTGCCCCGGTGTGCTCTTCTACCTTTGGGGGTTTGCACTCTCAGGTCTGACCTGAGGCTCTCACCCCTACTTTTGCCATCTCACGGGACTCTCCCAGCCTTCTGCTTTCCAATTCCCACTGGAGGTGGAGGTGCCCCAAACCATGGTCAGACAGATGGGATCAGTCCCCACCACAGGCACTGTGCTCTGTGGGAACAGGAGACCAGCAAAACCCCTCAGCTTATCTCCAGCTAAAATAACTATTTCCCACCATAGACTGAAAAAGGCTGAGGGCATGTCTGCTCTCCTTCCTCAGCAGATTTTGCTTTCCCCCTGCTGGGATTTAACTGTTGTGCCAAAAAGATCTGCCTGGCCTTGGGGATGGGGGGTGGTGAAGGAACAGCTCTGCAGAATGAGATAGTAATTAATTGCTCACCAGCCTCTAGCCATCCCCTGAGTGGGTTCAGTTTAAGCATCCCCAGAGACAGAAGAACAGTCAGCTCTGGGAGCATTTCCCAGCACAGTACCCAGCCACAGAATCAGAGGCTCCTAGGCACAGATTTGTTTCAAGTCCCATGCCCTTCACTCACACAAACATGGGGAATTTCTGCTTTTGCACAAAGGAGATTGTTGCCTGTCAGAGATGAAGACACAAGAGCCATTAAAGGTGTTATTGTTGCATTTTAGTAGCATGTTTTCATGCTTCAGAGGGAGAGGAAGGGACAAGAGGAAGGACAGCCATGGTATGTTTTGCATGCTGAGGTTTGGAAAACAGTGCTTCAACTCCCATGTAGCTGAAGGTCCCATCCCAGGTGGGTGCCACAGTGGCCCCTGGCTGGGTGAAGGCAGGGGCTAGTGCTTGCCTCATCTCGCCCAGTTTGACTGAGATTCTCTGCATCCCATGGCTTATGCTGGTGGCTGACACCTCTTTTAAGCTGGCATACTTTTTCTTCCCCAGCCAGCACTCAGTCTCTCATTTTTCTGCAGCTAAATGCAAAGCAAGGAGCTGAGAAACCCAGCCCATGCTTCCCCACCCTCCAAAGAAACACGGCACCCATCCCCAGCACTTAAGGGTCCTGCTCAGAGCGCAGGCTGCTTGGTCAGGCTCCCTATAGTTGATTAGCATTCATTTCAACTCAATTACTATTAGAAGGTTAGAGATGGTGCCTCAGAAGTAATCTCTTGTGCAACAGGAGAACACAGTGCCCTGCCCCTGTGAGCACAGCCACAAACGTTTCAAAACCAGGCAGGGATGGGCAGGCAGAGAAACACTAGTGGGAAGCAGGAGCAAGTCTGCAGCAAAGCAGCTCTGGGCTACTTCCCAGAAACCAACCTCGAGAGCAAAGGGGACATTAAAGGACTGAAAGCAGCCTGATCCACTGCCTGGGGACAGCAGACCTCAAAGAAACCCTCTGTGGGCCAACAAGGATGCACAGGCTGGTGGAAGCTGTGCAACACCCAGCAACATCTTCTAAAGAAATTCCTTCACCAATATCAAACCAGAGTCCTGCTCTGTAATGGCAAGAGGGCCAGGCTTCCAGTGAGATCATATAACAATCCAAAGAGGTCCTAAGGAACGAGATACCCATTGGGATCCACAAAGGCATAAGGAAGGAGGCAGCTCCCTCTCTGTGTCTTCAGTGCATGTCTGAGGCTTTCCCTCAAGCTGCCAATGCCACGTGCTCGAATCCTCACACAAAGAAAGCATCACTGGCTTTGAAAGATATGAAGTCTGAAAGGTAAAAGAGTCTTGAAAAGATCTGAGAAAGCTGGAAAGTTCAAAGCAGATACTGCTTGCAAAGCAGCAAGGTCAGAGCCAGGAGTAATTGGAGCTAAAACCCTCTGCTTGGGGATGACTGGAAAGGAGAATTTGCTTCTAGAGGCAAGATTAAATTTACCACTTAGGAGTCTTTTCTCCAAAATCTGGAGGAGAAGGAAGCTGAGATACACACAAGAGAGAAAGGGAATTAGGCACTAAATCACATTAGGGCTTTGGCTGGGACATGCAGAAGTTAAATGCTGAAACAATCCTGTATCTGCATCTCAATGAAATGAATATTAATATATAACCATCTCCTTTACCTGAAAGGAGGCCACAGTCTCAACCACCCCAACTCAGGGAATACTCTTATTGATCTAAAGCTATCAAGAAGCTGCAATACACTGAAATTCAAGTGCATCACTCCATATCCCTGTCCCCTGAGCCTCTCTGCACATCACCACAGCACAGGTCTCAGTGCCAGGATCTGTAAGGAGGTCCCACCCCACACATTCATCACACCCACGCACTGCCAAGAGAGAGAAGACATCCTCAGACACAGGGGTTTTATAGTTTGAAGCAAGATAAAAAGGAAAAAGACCAAAAAATTAAAGGAAAATGTGCATGACAGCCTGTGTGAGGGCTGGAGCCCTGAGCTGCCTGCATCTCACAGCAGATGTGAAGGCAGCAGCAGCCTGAGGGGAAAAAGAAAAGACACATTCCCACTATTATATAAACAGATAAAAGTGCTGAATAGGGGCTGGCTCCTAACTGCCACCATTCACCTCTCCTAGCTTGGAGATCTCTGGCTCTGATGAGGACACAGGTAGGACCTCCTCTTTTCAGGAGCCCCCGGCAAGCAGCAGCCAGCCTAACCCAGCCCAGCCCTGCAAGTCCAGAGGAAGGAAACCAACAGAGCCAACAGGTTTATCCCTGCCCTTTCAGCCAAGGCAGTCTCATGGTGCACCACCTCTCAGATGCTGAGCCATGGCATGTGTGGCAGCCACCACCTCCCCCAAGCACACAGCCCTCAGCTGGGCACCCTTGGAAAGCTGGTCGTGGAGGGAGCTTAGCCAGATGTGCTCCTCAAGTAAGCTGGTGTATGACTACAGTGGATGGAGAACTGGCTGAGTGGCAGAGCCCAGAGGGTGCTGATCAATGGCACAGAGACTGGCTGGAGGCCTGTGGCCAGTTCTGGGGTTGATCTTCACCAACATCCCAAATGAGGGGACAGAGTGACTCTCAGCAAGTTCCCTGATGGCACAAAACTGGGAGGACTGGCTGATTCACCAGAGACTGTGCTGCCATTCAGTGAGATCTGGACAGGCTGAGAGTTATGCAGAGGAACGTCCTGAGGTTCAACAAGGGCAAGTGCAGAGGGGAGGAGCAACCCCATCACCAGTACAGGCTGAGGATTGACCTGCTAAGGGGCAGCTCTGTGGCTTTCTTCTGCATGTGATTCCCCAAATCCAAGCTAGACATCTCTGCTAGTAGAGAAAACCCACCGTGCTCCATGCCTGTGGCAGAGGAGCATCACTGTGTCAGAGGGCTCTGGGGATTGAGGTGATGCTGCCAAGCATGCATGGCCTCTGCCCTCCTTCCAGTCCCTGATATTCCCCTCCCTCCCACCCAGCATCCCCTAAAGGCACATTTGCCTTAGTAGGAGCAGCAGCAGACACTTTCCAGGGGGTTAATTCAAACCAGGCTGCTTGGATGCCAAGCAGACACCAGGATGCATCCACCTGCAAATCCCATGGGGGAATGAAAAAAGAGTAGGAAGAGTGGGGATGGGAAGCAAGTGGAGAAACAACCCTGCAACAGAGCAGCTTCCAGCAGGGTTAGGGAGCACCTTGAGGGGAGCAGAGACTCAGTTTGGGATAGAAAACTCCCCATCATTGCCAGGCATGGTCATTTGCTGTCAACACCTCTAACAGCCTAAGGGTTAAATGTAATTGTGGGGAGGGCTGGTGGTTTCCTCAGCAACCCAAACCAGAGGAAATGAGTGCTAATCCCAAAGCCACCCCACTGAGCTGGCAAGCTGGGTTACTCAACTGCCACAGGCACTGCAGGCAGAGCAGGCACATGGCCTCAGCCCCCAGGGACTTCCCTCTCCCCCTCTCCCTTTCCCCCCCTAAAAAAGAGCCCAATGCTGCAGCCCCCTTCATCCCTGCTGGCAGCTCACAGGCTACAAGGAGCTGAGAAAATCCAGCCCTGGCAACTTCTAGTGCATTGGCTGCTCTTAGATTCATAGAATTGTTTTGTTTGGAAAAGATGTTTAGGCTCATGGAGTCCAAGCCCTCCTCTCACTCTGCCCAGCCCACCACTAACCCCTGGCCCTCGGCACCTCAGCTTCATGGCTTTGGGATCCCTCCAGGGCTGGGGACTCCCCCAGCTCCCTGAGCAGCCAGGCACAGGGGCTGACACCCCTCTCAGGGAAAAGGTTCTGCCTCAACTCCAATCTAAACCTCCCCTGGGGCAACTTGAGGCCATCTCCTCTTGTCGGGTCCCTCCTTACTTGGAAGAGACCAGCCCCTACCTCACTACAACCTGACTGCTCAGGAGAAGGTACCAGGCATTCACTCACATGGCAGAAATGATGCTGAAGGTCCTCCAGCATCCCAGTGGCCAGAGGATGGTCTTCACAGGGATGATGCCCCAGGGCTGGTGTGCACAGGGCTAAGAGCAAGCACAGAGTAGCATAGGCCAGCCAGAAGGCATCTGCAGGCTGCAGCTAAACTGCATCATATGAACCAGACCACAGCACTCTCCAAAGTCTGTCCCAGATGTCCATAAGCACATCCAAGCAGGCAGCTGAGGAGGAAGTTTAAGCAGTTCTGGCATCAGCAGGGCTGAAGCACATGCTTCAAGGCTGGTGCAAAGCCAGGGGCCAGCATCCTTCAGGGAGAAATGTTTGAATCTGGCACTGAAAAGCATTCCCTTCATCCTGATGAGCTGCCAGAAACACCACAGCATCACAAACTTGCCTAACAACATACCCACCTCCACAGGGATCCACTATGCAACAGCATCTCTGTCTCTTAAGTGTAGTTTGGGGAAATAAGTAACCCTGAAAGCAATCCTGACCCCACAGCATGTACAGTGAAGTTGCACCTTGTGTAACACCCAAAATGTAACACAAAGACAAGGCTGATATGGGGCCATGAAACACCTCAAGAGCTTTTATTGAGTGCACAAAGTTGCACCAAGAAGTTGAATTACATCTCTACAGGTGACTATTTCAGGGTGTAATGCTGCCCAGCAGGTCTGAACTAAGGTGAACCTTCTTCTCCCCATCTTATCATCTCTGAGCACCTATGAGATGCTGGAACCAGCTTCCCAGGAAGGTTTGGAAACACTTGCCTTTCTCTCTCTGAGGAACTCCAGAAGCAGTGCTTGCTCTCCCAAGGAAGGTTGTCAGCCTTTGGACATCTCATTGCTTCCTCACAGGCTGCCCCAGCCCTCAGCCATGGCTCACCACTTTCACAGCCCTGCACCAAACCCTTCCCAACAGCTTCTGCCTCCCCAGAAAGTGCAAAATCCCAAGTGCTGGGGGAAGAAACAAGGGCCAAGGAAGTAGTGCTTAGCATGATATAAATCACTGGGACAGCTGGGGTACATCAACTGCCATTTAATGCACTTACTAATGTTAATGGAGCAGAAGGATTGTCCTGAAAAATAGCTTTTTAACTTTATCCCCCTGGCCAAGTCCCTACTTATGATGAAGATATTCATGACTTCATTAATAAAGCATTCTTGTGCCACACAGTCCCCCACACACCAGGCAGCTGCTTGGAAACAGCAGGCATTGAATTGCCAGCCCAACAGGGCAGATGTCAGGACACGTTGTGCCTTGTTGTGCCTCTAACCACTGCCTGCAAAACCCAGAGCTCAGCCTCAGGTGGGGCAGAGGGACACCTGCACCCACTCACATTTTGAGGGACAGCCCATGGGGGCTGCAGGGTGTCTAGGGTAAAGAGGTGGCTATCTGCATTGCAGGCACAAGGTCTGCACTGCTCAGGGGGTGTCACAGCATATTTGCCCCTTCTTGCAAACTGAAGTTGTTGTGGTGTCTTTGTCCACTTTGGGGCCCTGAGCCCCTCGCCCCTGCCTTTCACATTCCCCCACTGCCCAGGCTGGTGTGAGCACAGAAGCCACCTTACAAGTCATACAGCTTTGCCACACCTTGGACCTTGCCATTTGGCTTCTGGCCACCTTCAGCACCCACAAGTTTTATTACAATCCTCTGCCCTCTTTTTCCCTTCTTTTGGAGGGAGGAGGGGAAAGGATGAGCAGTTAATTCCTGGAACTGTTATACACCTCCTAGCCCATGCAGGTGATGCCTAGAGCTGGTGGCATGCCTCTTCCTCCTCCCACCAGCCAGAGAGACAGCAACAGCCCACAGCAAAAGCTCCACATCGAGGCACAACCAATGGCAAATTCTTGGAGTGCAACGTAATGTGCTGGGAAGAGCTTCACCATTTCACTTGGGAAAACAATCCGTTTGGCAGCAGAGAGGAGGAAAACATGCTTTGTTTTACAAATCCTCTCCCCAGCAGGAGAGACACTCCCAGAATTTAATATACTGACAGTGCTTGGCTGCTTTAACCACTCGAGCCTGTTCTGTTCTGCAACTGGTGGTCTCAGACCCAACAATTCATTAGCACAGAGGAGCTGCAATTCTCCCACCACAGTGACACACAGGGTCTGAGGGATGGATCCCAGATTTCTCCAAGTGCTGGACACCTTTAATTCAGTTTTCCACCCTCCCCTCTCTTAGGGTGAGGCCCTGCAGCAGCTCCTTGAGGGAAAGCAGAGAAGATGCTGACGGGCAAATCCAAGTCGCTTTATAGCAGAGAAACCGGATTCAAAGTTATTCAGTGCAAGAATTACTTCTATGAAAGGGAACTGGCTCCTCCCAAGTGACTAGCAAGTTGCTAGCAACCCCAAACTCCAGCCTCAATAATACATTAAGCATTTCAGTGTTTTTGCACTTATCCTCCAATGAGTTTAACTGCCAAAAGCATGTTACACACAGCACTGATGTGGATGGCTTATGGGAAAACACACTTCATGCCAAAAGGGCACTTTTTTGAGACAGGGGTTTAATTTTGCAGCGTGGGGTTTGGACTCCAGGCAGTTAACAGCATTACCAGGGCAGAAAGAATGAGGGAGAGGTATGTCTAGCTAAAGAACCTGTCATTAAATTACACTGTCTGGGCCAAAGGAGCACATAGGCTTTGGAATGGCCCTGTCAGCTCCTGCACACAGAAACAGGAGCGTTGTTTGGAGGGCAGGAGGTGGGATCCAATTGCCTCCACACCAGAGACTGGTTCTGATCTCTCTTAGGAGCAAAGAAGTGTATCTGCTTGTTCACATTTTTAATGTTATTAAGCGAAAACAAGTTAGTTTCCTCTCTTTGAGCTTTTGTAGTTGTTCACAACCTCCAAGCATTCTTGGAAACACTAATTAATCCTCACGAGAGCCTGTAAAGAAAAACCTTTTCAGGGGAGAGGAGCAGGATGGTTAAAGCTGGTGAAATGCAAAAGGACATTGGTGCCAGTGGTGGGGCTGGAAGGGCAGGATCTGTCCATGCTCTGGCATTATGTTTACAACACAGTGCTGCTGCCCTGCCCTTTGGCTGATTATCAAACACAGCTTTTGTAGGAGCTCCCCAAACCTCCCTGTGCATCAGATGGGACGTTATGTCAAGGAAAGGTGGAAAGCTGCTCAGCCTCAGGTCTGGCAAGACCCTCATCCTGCTCAACCACAAAGGACAGAGCACCTCTAACCATGGGGATGCTGACACTCATCCCCTCGCCAGCATGCCAAGCTTTGAAGGCAACACAGAGAAGTCAGTGGAAAGGCTCCCAGGGACCTCAATATCTGGGATCTTAAAGAAAAAAAATCAAGTCTAAACGCAAGTGAGAGCTGGGCATCAGGTTACTGTGCTCAAAAGCCCCAGCTTTGCAGCAGTAGCATCACATTATGTTGGTAATCACACAGACCAACCAATGCCTCAGTCCCTCTGCAGTGGGCACTCTATAAACGGCTCATGGGAGAAGGTCTCTGCCCCACTGGGCTCATCCATCCATCCCCTTCTGCAGGAGGAAGCTTGTCCTTCCCCTCAAATCCTCACTTTCAGGCTAGGATGTGGCAGGAGCGCATCTCTTGAGGTCTCTCACTGTCTCACAGCCCCAGCTCCTCGGGAGCAACCTAAGCATCCCTTGCAGCCACCAATGCAGCCCCCAAAACACCCCAAAGCCAGCCTGTGGGAAACCACAGCAAGCAGGATTCGTTTAGTGGGGCATCCCACGTTTGCTACTCAAAGGCAAGGAATAATACTGGCTCATTAAAAACGTGCTTTGAGTCTGTTATAGTATCTAGGACAAAGCGTTCCCTATTTTGACACTCCAAGATAGGTTTTATCAGAGCAAGCTCTTTCAGAAACACTCACAAAGACTTATCTGACTCTAACAAGTTCCTCACTTCCCTCAGCATTTTAAAACTAATTGCTAGGGGTTTTTTTTTCCCCTCTAGTGAGATAACAGGATGCCCTCACAGTCAAGATTTGTCATTAGGGCAACTGCTGTGACATGTCCCCACTCCCTCATGCTCTGCACAGCCAGCCGTGGGGAATGAGAGGACAGTCCAGAGCATCACTGAGCAAAAAGCAGTATCTGAAACCAGAGAGAACTTGGAAGTGACTCACAGTAATTCACAGGCACCGAGATTTATTTTTTTGGGGGGTGTGTTTGATGTAAACACTCTAAAATTAGCCCTTGCCTTCCTGCCAGCTCCAATGGGCTGCTCGTGCAATGATAAAACTGTGGCAGGGCTGAGAGGGTGCAACATTTTGGGCACGGATCTGCTGCCACAACTCACAGCCACTTCCACCCTATGGGATTTTTTCCCCAGCCACGTGTTCAAACCCACACAGCTCCAGAGATCCCCAACGAAAAGGTCATTGTCCCAAAGAGCTGCACTCCCAGGGAGGGGCACGTTCATCTCAGAAAAAGCACCTTATCTCAAGGTCGAGATTAAGTTGCATGTAAAGGAACACAAGCACGTAGGAAGCTGTTCAGATTTCCCAGCTGGACTGCTCCAAAGACAGTCTGAAGTCACGTAAACCAGCTGGGCAAGAGGGCTCCTGGCCAATGGGGTAAATGGCAACGTGCCAGTGGCTGGGCTGGAGGGGTCAGGGGCAACACATCCACTTGTTAAAATGTTAACAAGACAATATGTCAACCCACAAAATGGACAAGAGGGGGGGAAAAAGTCATAAAAATCAAATCCCAAACACAAAAACCAAGAAGAAAAACTGTCAGGCACCGGAGCAGTTGTGTTTTCACATGGACAGACTGACACTGAGCAGATCCATGGGGCAAGAGAGCAGCTCCTCGTGCCCACTGATCTAAGCAACTTTGCCCCGGTGTGGAAGAACTGGTTACGTTCAACAGCTGAGTGCCTTGGAGGCTCCTTAGGAGAAAAACCCAGCTTGAAGACAGGTCTGTTTTCAGTTAGCTTGGAAAACTCGCTGTTTTTCAGAGCCCTGTGTATCCCAGAGCCTTGAAAATACACAGCACTTCGGTCTTTTTATCACCATCTATCAGTAGAAAAGGTTAAATGCTCATTTGCAGGATACAGAGCAGCGCTCCTCAGCTGCTTTTCTCTTTGCTCACAGCAACTTTCCGTTGAGTTGCTACTCAGCTAATGCCCAGCTCAGACAGACTCAAACAGGGGAAAGGTTTCAGGCTCTACACAATAAATTCTCCTCTCCTGCACAACATCTCACACTCTCCTTTTTACACCACCGGCAAAACTCCACCAAGTGATTGTGCATCAAAAGAACGAGACAATAAAAAACCAAAAGGGCACAAAAGCTGCCAAGTCTTCGTGTTTCTGAGCCGGGAAGAAAAGAGCTGATTCTCCAAAAGCTGCTGGCTCCAATTGCCTCGGCGCTTTTCGAGATCTGCTTTGAACATCAAACTTTCTTGGAAGTTGAGTGGGAACCTCCTCGCGTGGGCTGCACACCCTGCAAACCCCAGAGCTATCAGCACAAGCAACGCAAAGGGAGAAAAGAAACATACAGCCGGCAGGCAAAGTTCCTCACTACAGGCAATGCAAAGCACCTCCTCGGGGTTATCAGCCCCATCCCCAACACCGCGACCACCCTGCAGCTCCTCAGCCACTTCCCCAAAATCACATCAGAGAAGCTAAACACGAGGGGGGGGAACCCGCAATGTGCCCCGCTCTTTGCTTTCGAAAGCTGCTTTGTCTTTAGGCTGCTTTTCTACCCTCCCCGCCCCCCCCACAAGCAGGCAGCACCCCCCGTGAGAAACGTGCCCGGACTCACCTGCCGCAGGTAGCGCAGCAGCTCGGTGGCCTCCTCCTGCTTGCCCTGCTTCACCAGCACCAGCATGTCCTGGATCATGCAGATCCGACGGTGATAGGGAGGCAAACCGCTGCCGCCGCCCTTCCCAAACTTCTCGCCGGACTTCACCATGAGGGAAGCGAGGAAATCCCCTCGTTCCTTAGGGGATATTTTCTTGCGGTGGGGAGCGGGGGGGCTCTCGCTGGCACTGCCTGGTTGGCAGCCTTTAGTCTGCTTGGTGCCCATGGCGTGTGGCCACAGCTCCTGCAGTCCTGGGGTTGCATGCAAGGTAGGGGGAAGCCGGGGCTAGGAGACACGGAGAAGGGGATGGAGGGATGAAGAAAGGATTTGGGGGGGTATACGAGGGGATGGGGAGGACGCGCAAGGGGTCTGAGGCGCACAAAGGGACACACGAGAGGTCTGGAAGTGCACGAGATTGGTGGAGGGGAGGATGCACGAGAGGTTTGGGAGCTCACAGAGGGATGCACAAAGGGGTAGGGGATGCACGAGGGGTTCGGGGGTGCACAGAGGAACTCACAAAGGGTTCAATGAGTGCGGGATGGGGCTCGGTCGCTCCGGGAGCCTAGCAGGGGGCTCGGTGCCCGGCGGTGGGGCCGCTCCGCACCCGCGGGCGGAGGAGAGGTCGGCTGTGCCCGGCGGAGAGGAGCCGAGCCGCGGCCCCGCCACCCGGCTCCATCGCTGCGGGCAGGCGGAGAGACGCCGGGATGCAAAGAGCTCCTGCTCCTTCTCCCGGCTCCGGGCGGCGGCGGCAGTAGAGCGATGAGAGCGGCAGCGGAGCGATGAGAGCGGCAGTGCTCAGCGCTGCAAAGCGGCAGCTCCGCGCAGCTCCCGAGCCCCCCTCCCTCCCTCCAGCAGCCCTCGCCTCCTTCTCCTCCTCCTCCTCCTCCCGGCGCCGTGGGAGCTCCCCCGGGAAGGGGAGGGGTGGCCGCGACTTGGGGGCAACTGTTGCTCGGCGGAGGCGGCGGCTGGGGCTCCCGGGGGACGCGGCGCGGCTCGGCCGGCCGTGGGATGCCCGCACCGGGGAGAGCCGGGGGAGGGCCGGGGGCGGGCACCGTGCACCGAGGCAGGGCTTGCGGAGGAAGCTGCAGCCGGACCGGGCTCTTCCTTCCTCCGCCGCCGCCTTTAGACCCGCGGGGCTGGGGGATTGCGACGGGAGGGAGGGGGTTTGTAGGGGAGGGGTTGCAGCGAGGGGAGCTGGGTTGCACAGCAGGGCTCGGCTGCACGCGGTCCCCCGGCAGCCAGCGTGGGGCATCCCCGCTGGTGGTTACCGGGGAGGAGCACGGAGGAGTTTCCCGCTGTATTCTCACCACAAAGGACCTAAAAGCACTCGGCCGTTCCCGTCCCCCCCGCATTGGTTCGGGGAGGTCCCGGCATCAGCCCTGTCTGTCCTCCTCTGGTGCTCCGCTGAGCACATCTCAGGGATGAAGCAGCTGCGGGCAGGAGGATGCTGCTGGAGTCCCAGTTCTGGTGCCACACCAAACCAGGGCTGCCTCTGCACCTTTCAGCCTCCTCCCTCACCCTCATCCCTGTCAGCAGCCATCCTGGAAGTCACCACTTGTGCCCTGCCATCCCCAGCCAAAGCCTCCACTCAGTCCCTCACTTGCAAATACGCCTTTTTACTCCTTCCAGCAGCTCCCCAGCCAATATTCAGTCACTCCTAATCTTCCAGGCATTGCACTGGCAGGGTTTAAGGCATGGATTAAAGCTCTTGGATAAAGATCAAGACGAACAGCTCTTCCAGACAAGGGACTGCTCACCTGCTGCAGGAGATAGATTGCCCAAGAAATGCTTGGGAGGAGTAAGCTTTTGACTGGAAAGGCCCCAGCAGTAGCCTCAGACCCTCTCCCACTGTGAGGGGCTGTTTTCCAACACCAACGTGCAGCAAACTCTCCATCCAGTCCCATGCCTTCGCTTGGCCAGGGCAGAAGAGCCAGCAGAGCCACACTGTGCAGTGCCTAGGCTGGGAAAGCATCCCCTCCTGCAGCAGGAACAGGCTGTGGGGGCATTTTGCAACTGTGTTAGAAATAAACTCAAAGCAACACGTGACCACTTTGTGCTTCCTCTGCATCCTGTGCAACTGCACATCCACAAACACACAGATACCATGGTATATTGATGAGTAAAAGGCAGCTCTCCTCAACAGCCCAAAGGCCTGTGGAATTGTTTCTAAAGCTCCAAAGGCCAACTCATGTGATGCATTTTTATCTGTGAACCATGAGAACTGTGTAGAGACCCAATGACTTCAGTGAGGTTTGGCTCTGGTTTACAGAGCCATGTTGCACAGGATCCAAAATGGGACCGAACACCAGTGTCTTCCCCCCAAGAAGACAGATTGTGCCTGCTGTCACGTGAGCTAAAAACTGCATTTCACTGGTTCAGCCATATCAAGTCAAGTCAGACGAGGAAACGTGCAGCCACGTGGTTTGCAGAAACCACAGGTTTGTGTTAATCAGAGGCCTCACCTGGCAGTAAATCTCCCTGGAGAAGTCAGGGAGAGGCAGACAATTTGCCAATGTCAACAGAAGGGAGAGGGAAGCAATGCTGACACCACCATTCCCTCCAGTCAGCAACATTTTCCCCTGCAGACACCATTCTGGTACAGCCTCCTCCCTTTAAAAGGATCAGTCACTGGAAGGCTATTAGCAGGACAATAACACATAATATTCAACAACCAAGTAGTGTTGAGACCCTGCAAGGTGCTGCATGGAGCCTGTGTCTGAAAATCCAACTGAAAGAGCATCATATTTCAAACTTGAAGCCTGATGCTGTGCCTCAGAGTCCTTGGGAAGGGGACCAGTCACCTCATGCATTCACTCTGCATGAGGTAGTTGTCCCACCTGAGTTGGCTGAGCACCATCAGTCCTGTTGACACACACAACCTGGCTGCCTAATAGGAGCTGGCAGACAAGTTGCTTCCAGCCCTAATATCCTCTGTCTCTCTCCAAGTTTCATCTTGGAGCCTCTTTTTTTCCATACATCTGTAAGTCTGTTGTACAGCAACAAGCCAACAAGATCCAGTTGGTTCATCTCTCCAATAAAACTACTAAAGAATGGAAAAGAAGCAGAAAGAAAAACCCATGCCAGGGCTGAGATCCCCCACTTTCCTTGCTCCTGCAGAATTTGAGGCCACTGGGCCTTCTCCAAAGAGACATTGCCATAGGAATGGAGCATCTCATGCAGGATGAAGGGAAAAGCACACACCTCCCTTATGCCAAGAGCCAAGTTCTTATGCCACCAGCCCAGGAGACCAGTTGCCTGCAGCTTGTACAGTTCCCTCTGCCTGTCCAGCTGATGGCCAAGAACCCCAAGGCTGACACAAAGGCTCATCTCTGCTGGGAGTGGGCAATGTGGGTCCTGTGCTCATTACAATCCCAGGGAGCTCTGCAGGAAGGTCAGCCAGGCAGAGCCACATCCTGGCTCAGGAGGTGGTTTTGCACAGAAACCAAATCCTCAAGCAAATAAATAAATGCCAACCTTTGCACTTATGACACTTCTGTCTTCGGGGCAGGGAGTTCATGCACTGCTCTTGATCAGGTTTATTTATAGCACACAGGAAAAAGCCAGTAAAAAAGCCAGACAGAAGTGTGGTGCATACTCCTGTTACCTCAATGCAAAGCAAGCACTAAGTGCTGCCAGGTCAGAGGGTTTGGATTTATGCAAAGGGTCTGTGACCATGCAGGGAGGGCAGCACAAGAGTAACCTCCAGGCTTGGCACTGGTGGCTTGATGGTAAAAGATCCCTCAGTAATTCTCCATCCTGGAGCATTATTTACTTCTACAACCTCAAAAGGATCTCATCCAGCTACAGACCCGACCTTATGGCAACACTCAAACACACACTTTTCCATACAGCCCTCAAAGCACACTCCTACAAATCAAGCCACAAAAAATTGCCTCTGGCACTTGTGTACTGGGAACTCCCTCTGCCCTGCAGCTCTCTGCAGGCTGCAGCTCACCGACCAACAAAATACTCTGCTAAACTCATTAGCAGATCCACAGCCAACGCACATTTTTCCCTCAGCACAGATGTGTGCAAACTGTAAATGTCTCAGGGAGTTTGCTTGGGGTTTTTTTCCCCTCTGTTCATATTCTTAGTCATGTCTAATATTAAGGGTTTGGTAGAGAAGTCCACTGCTTTAAAAGGGAATAACTTCAGAAGGTGAGACTGGGAAAGAAAATGGCCAATGTGAAAGGCCAAGAGCATCCTGGCTTGGATCAGCACTGGTGTGGATTGTCCCCCTGTGCTGGGCCCTGGTGAGGCTGCAGCTTGAGGGCTGTGTTCAGTGTTGGAGGGACACTGAGGGGCTGCAGCATGGCCAGAGCTGGGCAGCAGAGCTGGGGAAGGGGCTGGAGCACAAGGGTGCTGGAGAGGGGCTGAGGGAATGGGGGTGTTTAATCTGGAGGGGAGACAAGAGGACTCACTCTCTGCAGCTCCCTGACAAGAGGCTGCAGTGAGGTGGGGGGTCAATCTCTTCTCTCTGCACATGTGCAGACATACACGTTTGGTTTCAGATTAGTCACAGATAAAGTTAACTTCTTGCTTCCAGGGAGGACTGACTGGTTTTAGTGGAAGATCACAGTCTACTTTTCTCTCTTGCCAGCCCACTTGTGTTGTCCTTTGCAATGTGCTTTTTAAAGTGCTGCACCTAATCTCTCTGTCCTTGTACTCACAGGCTTAGATAGGGGAGATTAATTTTGCAGCTTGCCTGAGGTAGAAACTTCCTTTCTGATTCTAGGTTTTGCCCAGGACTCCCCATTCTAAACTGGAAAATCCACTCCAGAGTGGATTTTTTCAGTACAGTCTAATGTGGGATATTCAAAAGAGGCTCATTGCTCAAAGCACTTGTAAAACTCCATAAGTGGGTCTTCTGCAAGACATCCCCATCATCACTCTGAGAGCTCTCACACTCCACCTGAGACATCCAACCACTGGAAACTTTGGAGTTTATGAGTTCTTCCTCACCTGACAGGTCTTAAGAGAGTTTCTTGGCAGCTCAGCTCTTGGTCTAAACCCCACAGTTGCTGTTTCTAAGAAACAGAGAAGAAACACCCCAAATTCAAGGTTCATTTTGCATGTCAGGGCACATTCTCAGCACTTAACCATTTCATCACTCCCCAGATCATTTCCACAGCCCAAATCTTGACAGAACTGAACAAGGCCACAGCAATTACAAGCATGTGGAGCACCCACTTTCTCATCTACATCTGTCCTTCCCCAAATATTCAAGGAGCTCAAAACAGAGACTGAGCTGGGACCAAGCTCTGCTTCTCATCCCACTCTCTTGCTTTGGAGGGACTTGCAGGGTTTTCTTGATAGGGGTACAATAACTAGAAATCATTTTAAATGTGAGCATCAGGTTGAGGTGGGCACTACTCATCATGTGGAAAAGACTAAGCTGGCTATAAGAAATATTACTTGCAAGATAGCATTTAAAGGAAGCCCAGAGTTAATGTGAGTTTAGTCTCTTAAAATCATCCCCACCAATAGCAATAAACCAGCCTTACTGTAAGATACCACCAAATCCAGGAAGAGGAGAGCAGTCAGTCTCAACAGGTAATCTCTGGGCAAGGAGGCCAAAGTGTGATTTTGAAAGAAAACAAGCTTATCCATATCCTAAACTTCATTCAATCCAGCTTTGAAAAGGCACAGCACTGGGGCAGGGTTGAGGGGCCTTGTGAAATGCTGCAAGATATAATTGCAGATGAACTAAACTCCAGGATAAAATGGGGCAATATAACGATGACAAACATTACAGGTACTGAGAGATGTCTTTAAGGAGACATGAGTGAGTCTCAAGTGGAAGCACCTGTGTTTCCTCCAGGCAATAGATGAAGTCTTCCCTCCTTCACCTCTGAATTAATTCATGTTTGGCCTAAGCTAGAAAAGGCAAGTGCAAAGAGGTTTTACAATATCCCTGTCTTCATCCCCAAAACAAAGGACACCAAAACCTGAGTCACCAGAGAAATACTGGTGCAACATAAGACAGAAGTACCTTCCTCCTGCTCTTCCTAGCTGCTTGAAATCTGCCCCTGAGCTGTGGTGTCTGTTCTCAGCAGATGGTTAAAGAAGGGCCAGAGATGAGGAAAGGAGAGATGTGTTCATCAAGCCTGAGTAGCAGGGGAAAAAAAGAACAGTTACTACAGGCAAAAGCAGAGAGCTGCCAAAATTCCCAAACCACCGTGTGGAAAGCTTTCTGCTTAGTTATTAATTTGCTACACCTTGTCAATTTTATTACATTAGAATATCTGTACCTACACAAGAGGCTTTAGAAGGAAAGAATTAGCATACAAATCCAACCCCAAACCCCTCCTAAAGCAATTCCACAGAATTGCCACAGAAGGAAATGGGGATTTTTCATGCAATGCCCTTGGCCAAACCTTCCCCTCCAGGTGCCCCATTCGAAGGGCAAAGGTGGGTGTTGTCACCTTATTATCCCTCTACCAGCCACTGCCTCTCCTCCATCACCCTGAGTAGGCATGAGACAAGGTCCCTCCAGTGATTTTAACAGTAGGGCTCTTCATATTATTGAAAGAAACATCCAGCAAAGGCTTTATTCATCTCCCAGGGAAGGAGTGGGGTGAAGGGTTGTTGGTTTAGGGTTTCAGGAGGACTGAGATTTTTGGGGTCGGGGGGAGGGGAGGGTGTTGCCACTAGCAAATGTTCAATGCTTTAGCCCTGTCAGAAGAATAGTATAAACTATGTGTTAGATGTCAGAAGCATTTCCTGTAGAGGTGTTTGCCTGTGTTACACCCACAGATGCTGGGAGGATGGATGCCTCCCTCTCTAAACTTGTCCCTCTGCAGCACAGATCCACCCAGCTCCCCTTCACCACATTTAGCTATCAAATGTGCACAGGAATTGCTGTCAAGAGATACTTCCATCATCTCATCTTTTTTTTTTTCCCCAGATTCAGGTGTTTTCCCTTCTCTCTCTCCTCCTACATTTCCCATGCAAAATATGTCCAAACTCAAACCCTTAACCCTGAGCAAATATAAAGCCACTTAAGCTGCCGGAAGCAATACATCTTCCCTTCCCGGGATGGCCTCAGCTCTTTTTCCCACTCAATAAGCTGGATGCTGTGTTTATAAAACCCAAAGACCGTTTACACACTGTCCCAGAGTTATTTAGCAAGAGGTTAAAGCTGCCAAATATTTTTTTTTTTTTTTTCTGGAGTCATCTTGAAAACTCCCCTTTGCTTTCCCTCCAGCAGGATTAAAAAAAGGCCTGGACAGTTTCTCTGCACTTTTGGTCTGCAGGGAAAATTATTGCTTTGGGATCAAGGAGCATTTTTATGGAGATTTATCCTCTTGTGCTATAAGGGAAGCAGCCAATTCACATGTAGATTTGGGAGTCAAGACTCTGGGAGTGTGTTCTTGAATCTTTCTCCTACAGATAACTTGGAGTTATATCCCCTCCCATGCTCTGTGCCCAATCTGCAGCAGCATGCAAACACCCAGCAGTGCTAAAGGGTTTACTCCATCACGAGCCTAAATCAAAGGGCTGCTTGCTGCCCTCAGGACAGGT
The DNA here is from genome assembly GCA_013401255.1 of Urocolius indicus. Classification (NCBI taxonomy): domain Eukaryota; kingdom Metazoa; phylum Chordata; class Aves; order Coliiformes; family Coliidae; genus Urocolius; species Urocolius indicus. The sequence continues at coordinate 132,723 of WBNH01006898.1, read as the reverse complement.
AAGGCAGCAGGAAGGGGGAAACCTTCCTCCAAGAACCTTTGCCAGGATCATCCTCAGCTCTCCTGGAGGAAAAGGCCACTCTGAGCCATTTATGCAGGGGGAGCAAAGCGAGCAGAGTTCTGCTGGAGCCATGAGCCACGAGTCAGTTTGACTCACGCTCCCTGATGGTTTCCAAATGTTTCCCAGCATCCAGCTGTGACATGAAGACAAATGTTTTGGAGGAGCCAACCCCATCTGTCCCTTCCACAGTTAAACTCAGAGGGCATTTGGCCTTGGGAAGAGGGGTCATCAGTCATCACAGGAGTGTATTTAGTCCATTTTGCACATGCTGCTGTCACTAGATTAAGCACTCTGGTTATTTGCTCTTTAATTTCTGCTCTAGATGAAGATCTGTTTGGTGAAGCTGACATGGGGTGGTGGATGTGCTGCTGTGAAGCAGCTCCTGGGAACAACCTGAGGCCACAAGGACACAAGCCAAGCTTTGCTGGCCCCTTTCACATCATGAGGACTGCCTTTCCAGCCATTACTACTCATTCCTGATTTGAATCAGTGGCTTCAAAGTTAAAAGGTTTCACATGTCACTAGCATCAACATCCCCCATCTCCATCCTGACCCTCCTGCTCCCTGTCTGCACAGTCTGCTGCTCTAGGACCTGAGATCCAGCACCTGAGATCCAGATGTTGCTATTTGGGAGGCTCAGCCCTGTCAAACCTCAGCACCAGCTGCAGGGGAAGAGCAATGCCACCCCAGTTACCTTCAGCCATGTGCACAAGAAACTGCCAGCTGCACTGACAGTGCCTTTTGTTCAGAGGAGGGAGAAAAATCTCAATCCACTGGAGCTATTTGGGCTGAGTAGGAGGAGCTGAACTGGGGGAGGGTTGTTTATCAGAAACAAACTGGGGTAAATCCTATTTGTGCAAAGCTGCTTAAACCCTCTTGTTCAGAGCCTTTTTGTAGTGCCCAGTGCAGGGAATGGGCACGTTTGCTGATAAGGGTCAAGTGAAAGCAGGTTCAGAGCTTGAGTTTGTCAGGGGCCTCAACACCTGAGGGTTGAAGCTCAAGCAAGGCTAGAAATTCACACCTCTGCAGGATTAAAAATAATAAAGAATGAGTTCTAGGCTCTGTTACCTGCTGCTCAACAGAGCCTGAGAGGAAAATAAATGCAGATGGGAAGGGGAGGGCAACATATAAATCCTCATCGTTTCATCTCCTTTTCAGATTGCTTACGTTTGCTGACTGGATGTGTCCTCACTGAGCTGTGCTGTCATCACAGGCTCAATCTAGGATGAAGGAACTATATTCAAGGCATTCAAAAGAGCAAAAAAAAAGTTTGGCTTAATCTCCCAGTTATGAAAACCAAACCACCACACACAGCACAGCAGCCTAGTCTCAGTTTAATTGCACTTACCCTCCCATTTTAACCTTGTTAAAGCTGAAAAGAACAATGTTCCATTTAGAGAAAAGGGGTTTTCCAAGCAGGAGGAAGACCCCCAGCATGAACTGCACCAATATCTGGAGTCAAAGTGATGCTGTGACCCAGCTCAGACACCTTCTGTGCTCATAAAACTGAAAAGACCTTTCTTTTGAGAAGGAATAAGCAAAGCCTATTGTGCTTGCAGTTCAAATCTCTCCAGCATAGGCTAAAACTTACCTAAATCCCAGACTTCCTGGCCACAGAGAGACTTGAATCATGTGTTTCTTTCCATCTTGATGTGAAAAGTTCATATTTCAAAAATACTAATCAAAGTTTTCATTGACTTGTACAAGAAAATCTCTCTGATTTTGGAAACACTAATTTTCTTGTTGCTTTACTGGGATGAAGTGACTAGGAGCAAGGCCACTGACATCAGTGTTCACTCTGTGTTTCTCTTTAATAATGCATTTCCTCCTGCCTTCCTCCTCTCTCTTGGGGAGGGTCCCTGGACCAGGGGGCTTCAGGGATGAACCCAAGATGATGCCTCTTTCCAAGCTGACCTAACAAGGTGTCTGTCAGGTGCAGGGAGAGACCTTGCTGGGAAGCCTCATCCATGTGATAAAAATAATCAATACAAAAATAACCAGCGTCATGTCAGGAACCAGCAGCAAGGTTCAATTTCATCTCATTGAAATAAACGAAAGTTTGGGGGCCATTTCAGCCAAACACAGACCTGTGAGTCAGGCTGACCTGATCCAGCATGAGACATTCACTCAATGCTTTCCTGGCAGAAACCACAGCTGTGTTCAAGAGAGAACTAGCTGAGCAATGCTGAGTGCTTGTGAGGTGAGAGAATCCCAGAATGAGGAGGTTGGAAGGGCCCTGCAGATCTCATCCATCCTGATCCCCTGCTAAAGCAGGTTCCCCTCACTCAAGGGGCACAGGAACGTGTCCAGGTGGGTTTGGAAACCTCCCCAGAAGGAGCCTCCACACTCTCCCTGGGCAGCCTGGGCCAGGGCTCCCTCACCTCAGCACCAAAGGAGTTTCTCCTTGTGTTTAAGGGGAACTTTTTGTGCTCCAGCTTCTGTCCATCAGTCCTTGTCCTGTCACTGGACACCACAGGAAAAAACCTCTTGCCTTATCCTTCTGACACCCACCCTTTAGGTAAGTGAACTTCCCTGTCTCTCTTGAGCTGGGGAGCCCAGAACTGTACTCAGGACTTCAGATGAGGCCCCACCAGAGCAGAGGAGAGGAGGAGGAGAACCTTCCTCAACCTGCTGCCCACACTGCAGGATGCCACTTGCCTTTTTGCCCGTGAGGGCACATTGCTGGCTCAGGTTTATCTGCTGCCTACCAGCACTCCCAGTCTCTCTCCTGGAGCTGCTGTCCAGCAGGTCACCCTCAGCCTGTACTGGTGATGAGGTTGCTCCTCCCCAGGTGCAGGACTCTGCACTCACCCTTGTTGAACCTCAGGAGGTTCCTCTGCCCACCTCTCAGCCTGTCCAGACCTCACTGAATGGCAGCACAGCCTCTGGTGAATCTGCCAGTCCTCCCAGTTTGGTGCCATCAGGGAACTTGCTGAGATTCACTCTGTCCCCTCATCCAGGTCAGGGTCCCCCATCCTCTCCTGCCACAGTGAGGGAGCACAGCAGCCCAGAGCTTTGCAAAACCAAACCTCACTTTTTTTTTTTTTTTAATTCTATCAAAAGGATTTGTTTAGGCATTAAAATCTCAAAACACTCTCTTGGTCAGGTCCCTGAGCACTCTATCAAATTGTCTACACAGGTAGTCAACTCAAATTGTCCAAGACACCCCATCAGCACAGCAGTGGGTAGGCTCAGGTGTTAACCACACTGGCAACTACTTCTCTTCTTCCTCTGGTCACCCATAAAGGATAGGAAGAGTTGATGGAATCAAAGATTTTCCCATTTCCAACCTGGCAGCCCAGAGGCTTCCAAATCCAACAGCCTCATTCACTGTGAAGCAATTATTAACCAGCCCTGCACAAGGGGCTGGTGAAGCCTTTGGCATAAAATATTTGTTTCCCAGGAAGAAAAGGAAGGGGAGATGCAGCTCCAAACATTCCTTGGGATGCCTAAATAATCCAGCCCAGATGGAAAACATGTTCATGAAAGGAAGATGTTAAATACAAAACAATTGTGGGGGAATGCAGAAGGGGCAGGAATGGAAGGGATGCAGCTGGGGCAGCACAGTTCCCAGCCTTCCTGCTGCAGGTGACACCCAGCCCTGGGAAATGCAAAGTCTGCTCCTCCCTGGTTTATTTTGTTTTTAACAGCACCAACAGGATTCGTTTTCTCATCACGACAAGCGGGGGCAGGACAAGAAAATAACAGCACAAACTGTTTGATGGAGGTAAATAGAAGGAATGAGACTGCAGCTTGCTTAAGGAAACAGAAAATGGGGTCAGAGGAAGAGGATGCAAGTGAACAGACCTCTTGTCTTTCCAGATGGGAACAGCAAAAGTTTAGGGCATGTCAGAAAGATGAGCTACAACCCCTACTTTAGGCCTAAAATCAGGGAGAAATTTGGGAACAGCATTGAGAAGTCTGGAGCTGCTTTCCCTTTGCTGTAGGGCTCCTTTTGTGGCAGACATGAAAGTGCTGCAGGATTAGAAGAGCAATATTTTTTTAATGCAGTTGCTGGACTTAATCTCAGAGCAATTAAAAGCAACAGCCAGCACCACTTAGCAAACTTCACATTAAAAAGTACCACAGAAATCATTGTGTCCCTGCACTGGTCCTTGGGGAGGCTGCAGCTCCAGGGCTGTGTCAGTGCTGGGCCTCTCACTCACTGCCACAAGGGCACTGAGGGGCTGCAGCGTGGCCAGAGCCAGGCACAGAGCTGGGGAAGGGGCTGGAGCACAAGGGTGCTGGGGAGGGGCTGAGGGAATGGGGGTGTTGAGGCTGGAGAAGAAGAGGCTGAGGGGAGGCAGGAGCACTCTCTGACACTCCCTGACAGGAGGCTGCAGTGAGCTGGGGGGGTCAGTCTCCAGTAAAGAATGACAGGACAAGAGGAAACAGCCTGAAGTTGCCCCAGGGAGGGTTGAGATTGGAGCTGAGGAAGAACTTCTTCCCTGAGAGGGTTGTCAGCCCCTGTGCCAGGCTGCCCAGGGAGCTGGGGGAGTGCCCAGCCATGTAGGAACCCCAAAGCTGTGGAGCTGAGGTGCTGAGGGCCAGGGGTTAGTGGTGGGCTGGGCAGGGTGAGGGGAGGGCTGGGACTGCAGGAGATTCAAGGGCATTTCCGACCAAAATGATTCTGTGATTCTATGAAATCTACCACTGGTGGATCAGACTTTAACTGTGCCTCTGTAGAGACTCAACACGAAGCTCATCCTCCAAATATTATCCAGTGCAGGACACCCAGAGGGGTATTTTTAGGGCTCTCTTATCAGCACAACATCACTTTACAGGTCTTCCATGTCCCAGAGCCTCTGCTATTACCAGTTGCCATCAGAGGGGTGAGAGCAGTCAGCATGCTGAGAAACTTTTGTCCTGGGACAATCAGTTCAGACAATGATTTGTTTTTCCAGCACAAGAAGAACCAATGAACCCAAAGCCACAAAAAGATTCAGCAAAGAATAGAGAAAGCTCATCCAAGTGCCAGATGGTAGCAGTCCTTTTCCCAGCTTAGTCTTCTCAGCCCTAATCTAGATAAAAGCCCTCACTTCTTGAGCAAAGAGCTTATTTTCTGAAGTAAGAAGATGAAGGTGTTAAACCTTGTATTGCTATTTAGAGGTGGGGATGAGACTTCCCAAGACTCAACTGTCTCCAATTTTACACTCCATGTTCCCAATCTCACCCTTCTTTTAAGCATGGACAAATCAGTATGATGAGGTGGGATAGGCTACACCTGCATCAGGAGAGAGACAGAGTTGGTTGTGCCCAAGGCTTCAACTCCTGAAAACACAATTTTGCCAATGGGGGTTCACATTCTCAGACATTTTAGGTTTGTAAGGCTATACAGACTCAGAAATGCTACAGCGAGCCCATCTATAAGCAAATCCCTAGGGGAAAGGCAAGCACAGGTTTCTTTGGCTCACTCTGAAGGCTTATTTGCAGGGCATGAAGTCTGGATTTCCATATGACACCTTCAGAAGGAAACCTGTGCTTGGATACGTTACCCCAGCAGCATCTGGCACCAGGGTTTCCCAGTGCTGTTGTGTGGGAATGCCCTGGCCCTAAACTGGAGGAAAAACTCATGAAAGTATGTGCATTCTCAGGCAACTCATAGCCTTCATTCCTATCAACAGTATCAGCTGCATTTCTGCTGGCAAGGAGGCGAGTGATACCGTCTGTCTGGCAGCTGCACGTAAGTGATGAGCAGATGGATGTGGCAGGGTGGATCCTGGGGGGTAGGAGGGAAAGCTATAGGACCTGAAAGTCTCAATAGGAACAAGAAGAAAGAGAAATCAAAGTTCAAATGCTGCAGCTCTCCCTCTCACTACAACCTTTGGCATTGAAATAATCCGGGAGTGCTTTGAATTCCTGCAGAGAAGGCTCTGAACATCTGATTTGGGATTCAAGCCACGGCACAGAGCAGTGAGCAGCAGCAGCATAAACCCAGAGCACAGTGGGAAGCACCTGCCTTTCTTCCTGGCCATTCCAGGGAAGCTTATAGCCCTTGCCACCCCCACAAAACCCTTCCAAACCACAGCCTCCCATTTAGCAGCTATGGATACAGAGATGTGAGACTGCCATCTATGATTACAGCAGCCTCGCATGGATGCTCTTCCCTGCTGAGAGTATCATCTTGGTCAGGTCCTACATCACAGCAGGGTATCCTGGCTTAGGTACTCTGTATCAGCATTTAGCAAAGCTGTAACAGCCCTAAAAACCACCTCAAAACCCTTCAAAGGAGTGAGGGAACCTGCTCGCTCCCATCTGACATGCAGCACTTCCCATGCCATCTCTCCACCCATCCACACACAGATGACCCTGTGCACCAGCAGCCTTCCCCACTGTGAACTGCACCCCTGAATAAGCAAGGCAAAAATCCCTAGACACAGACCCCACACCAACCCAGAGACATGACAGAGATTTCAGGCTTAAACAGTCTTTCTAGCTCTGCTGAGAGAGTTTTTCCTCCATTGTGACTTTGGTAGCAAATAAATCAATAAGTGGCTTTGCTATCTCTTTCCATCAGCCTTGAAAATTCAGCCTCAGAAATATCCCCCCTCCCTTCCCCATTTGTTTTCAGACATCCATGCTGGCAGGATACAGATCCCTGCTTTCCCACATGGGATGCATTAGTGATTCACCCTCTGGTTTCAGCACCTCTGGAAGCCAAAGAACTTAAATTAACATCCTCTAACATATCCTTGGCATCTTCTCCCAGAAGGTTCCAACAAACCAACCCTAGAGATCATCCAGTCCAACCCCCCTGTTAAAGTAGGTCTCACAGGGACATGTCCAGGTGGGTTTTGAAAACCTCCAGAGGAGCCTCCACACCCTCCCTGGGCAGACTGGTCCAGGGCTCCTTCACCTCAGCACCAAAGGAGTTTTAGGCTCCTACTCGGGAGGTTTCCAAACCCACCTGGACATGTTCCTGTGCCCCCTCATCAAGGGGAACTTGCTTTAACAGGGGGTTGGACTGGATGAGCTCTGCAGTGCCCTTCCAACCCCACAATAGTGGGATTCAGCGATTCTGTGTTCAGCAAAGTGCACAGCCCCAGCCTAGCTGAGCTATGAGCTCCTGCCACCATCTACTGGTGCTCCCCGGGGAGAGCTGAAGCACTCCAAAAGCACTCGCTCCCCAGCTTTGCCTGGTAGTCCCCAGCCTGGCAGAGTTGCCCCTTGCTCTCAGCCTCCAGCTCACTCTTTAGAGCCTCATTAGGGTGCAGCTGCCCTTTCCCCAGCTGCTTTCAGTTTATCTTGGTGTTACAAATGATTTCCTTGCAGGAGCTGCAGACTTCTTTTCCTGACCCAGATCAGATCGTGGTTTCTTGTTCCTGGGCTCTTGCAGGTCACCTGTGTTAGTTCTGATCTCATTGAGGATTTCCTTGGAAATGTTCCTTTTTCAAGCTGTTTGCTCCCTCCCTGAGCCTTAATGAGCACAACCAGGTTTTCAGGAGCATGAGGCTCAAAGGTTAGGGGCACATTCAGCCTCCCCCATTGCTCTGAGTCCTTAGCCCCTAGACCGTGGCCTCCTAAAACTCTTTGAGCTCACTCTGAAGCCCAGTTTTGCCCCAAAACAATCAAAGGCACTACTGGAGACACCCCTGCAGTCCCCTACACACCACCCATCCCCACTCTCATGGGCAGGCAGCGACTCACCATGGCCAGAGGAATTCAGTAGCTCCAGTGCAGCCTCTTCACTTCCCAACAGTTGCTCACATCACAACCAAGCCATCAATTCACTGCCTGAAATACCTCTCCAGGGTCCCTAGATAAGAACTCCACTAGCCAGGAAGCAGCAGGGGGCGATTCCCCAACTCAACCCTGACCTCTCCCTACCCTGCTGAGGAGCCATCAGCATGATAGGCCTCTTCTGTGGTTAACAGCCAGGCTCCAGCTCACCACCTCTTCCAGCTGTGCTGGATCAGAGCTCCCAGGGCAAAATCCACCCACCCAGCTCTCCCTCCTCATCCTTACTCTGCTAAATAGTGAATCCACCCACCTGGGACCCTCCACAACAGAGCAGGCAGCAGCATGACCCCAGCTGCCCAGCAAACCCTGCTGCCAAAGGGAGGGAAGCCAGGGGAAACAGAAATAAACCTCAGTGTGAAAAGCCTGCTGTGGCAAGTGCTGTTGGGAAGATTCACACAGCCACAGGCTCATTGATGGCCCACAAAATCCAGTTTCTTACCTGTTTGTACCTGCTAGAAGATGACAGTTTTGCTCATCCAGGGCTCTGGGATGAAATAGGCACAGGATATTAAATGGGTTTACCTCTGTTTTTCAGCCACTCGCCTTACCTGAGTTGCTCCTGGGCTCTCACCCTTTACCCACAAACAAAACAACTCCATGGGGTGGTTTATAACATCCTCCTCACTGTAAAGCCTCCTCTTGCTAAAAGATAGAGGTCATTACCAGAAGGGACCTTTTCAAAGGATAAGTGATAATGTAGTGTATTGTGAAATGTTTCATTCACAAACATTAACAAGGCCTATGAAAAGCTGGTCCCTGCACTGTCCTGCTGGGTTGTGGGGTTTTTGTAGCTACAGATTAAACCTTTCAGTGCTATTTATTTCACCAAGGTGCAAGGATCACGTTGCAAGGAGCTAATAATAGAGAGAACACAAGGAAATCTATGCTTAGGTCCCACTGTTTCTTTACATCCTGTAAAGAAACACCTCCAAAAGGTAAACAGGTAATATTGGTTCTGCTAGGAAGCCTTGTGGGTTAGGACATGATCCCTGCTCCTTGTAGCAACAGTCAACAATGTGTATTCTAGCCAAGGACAGGTGGTCTACACTGGAAAACTGAACAGGCTGAGAGTTGAGCAGAGAGGAACCTCATGAGGTACAGCGAGAGCAAATGCACCCAGGGAATAACTTCACTCCTGGGTACAGGCTGGGAGTGACCTGCTGGAGAGGGACTTGGGGCTGGTGGGCAGCAAGCTGAACATGAGCAACAATGTGCCCTCATGGCCAAAGAGATCAATGGCATCCTGGGAGGCATCAGGAAGAGTGTGGGCAGCAGGTCAAGGAAGGTTCTGCTCCCCCTCTACTCTGCCCTGCTAAGTCCTGTGTCCAGTCCTGGGCTCCCCAGCTCAAGAGAGACAGGGAACTGCTGGAGAGAGGCCAGCATATGGCCAACAAGACACTGAGAACACTGGAGCATCTTCCTGATGTTGTTTTTAAGCTTTGGTCACCTCAAGGTCAGTCCCCAGGCTACATCTGAAAAGCTGGCAAAAGCCAAGAGAAAGAAGATCCAGTCAAGGATGCCCGAAAGGAACCTTTGTGTGTGTGACTTCTCCAGGATCTGCCAGAAGGAGAGTTGTAGGGCTCAGAAATTCAGAGTCTGGAAGTCATTGAGTTATCTGGGTAACAGCAGATAAACCAGTTACAAGAGCTCAACACAAACACAGGTTTGTACCTTTAGCTGCAAGCTGATTTTCTCACTCTGCCAGGCATCTGATCAGTAGCAAAGTTTCCATCAGTGCTGGAGGAAAAGGGAAGATTCATAATCCAAATACCAGCAGCTGCCAGCACACTCATTCACATGAACCTCTGACAACATCTCTTTGAAACCCTCTATTCAAAAAAGGAAGGCTAAAGCAATGTGCTTGCAGAAGGAAGGTGCTGCTGCAAGAAGACAGATGCTGCTCTTCATTTTTTTTTAGCAATACTTTCACATCCCACCAAAATATTTGGCACAAAGCACCCAATTAGAGCAATGGCAGCGCTGATGGCAGATGGCACTTCTCACCCCAGTCTGTAGCAGGCTACTAACTTTGGATGGAATCTGATTGCAAACACAGCACAAGTGTGTTTCCCAGATGAGCAAGCTTTAGATCATTTTTCATTGCCTTTACTTTGGTTTGTTAACAAACATTATCCTTATGAGCCAAACAGCCTGATTACAGTGTTATGAAATGAATCCTTTCTGCTCATCCCACCCTTCCAGCACCTGGAAATGTCAGCAAAACTGCATTTCCCTCCCTCCTCTCATTGTCCTACCTGCATGTAAAACCTAGTTATAAGCTGCTCATACTTATCAAGTGCCAAGAGGAGGTGTGTGAAAGAACTTGATTTAGAGCTCTGGTACTAAACTATAGCCTGATTTTCCCTATGCAAGAGGCTTGGGAAATATTCCAGGCATCAGGCTGCTCACCTTTACTTTAGAACAAAATTAATTCAAGCACATATTGATTTACCAAGTACCTTTTGCCCCAGCACATTCTCCTCAAAGTTTACTCAAGTCTCACTCTATACAATAAAAGCCATGAAACCAGGATTTTCTTCAAGGAAGTTGCACTGACACAAAACTCATTGAACAAGGCTGTGTACTTGCCAAACAGTGGCTGTTCAAGTTATGAAAGAGTTTGTTTAACAGAAAACAAGTGAATACGTGTCCAATTGCCCTTCTCTTCCTCTTTGCTGCCCGAGGGACAGAATTCAGGGGAGGCTAAAGATGATTGCTGTGCAACTAAAGCAGTGACAGACTCACTCAAAGCTGAGGCCATCCTACCACAGGGTATTAATGCTCATTCCAGACAGACCCTTCAGAATGAGCCAGGTTTCCTAGAGCCATACCAAGGGGATTTGGAAAAATATTCTATTAAAATCACTTTTTCCTACTTAATTCTCAAGAGTCACTTTCCCCAGTATAGAAAACAATGTGACAGATTGCTTTTAAACAATGCTCCCATTTGCCACCAGGTGTGAACAGGCACCATTTGGATGCTCTGAAGCAAAGCAAAGCTGGCTCTTTGCCTTTGACAAACACACAGCTCCAAGCTTTTATCAAGCTTCCATGAGCAAAACCAAGACTTCTGTTCCTACTATCTCAGGCACCAGAAACTTGCAGGTGCAACTTGTTCCAGCTGCACCTTGTTCCAGCTGCACAGTAACTGGAGCTAGAATTTCACAAGTGACATTATCTACATCAAAGAGCCATCCCTAGACATTCTCCAACCACTCTCAGCTGAGCAAACACTCAGCACCTGCTCTTGGTTCAGTTAAGGAAGTGACAGAGCACTTGCAGTGAGAAGGCAGTGGAAAGCACAAGCATCATTAAGGAACAGCAAGAGGAGAGGTGGATCTAGGTGATAAATTCAGCATTTCTCATGATGGGCACCAGCTACACTCTCTACACCATCATATATACAGGAAGAAGTCTGTGTCAGATGCTCACTGCATCAAAGGTACACAAAGGGTTTGAACTTCCAGCCTACTGCAGACTTTCACTACTGATTTCCTCCAATGGGCCATGTAACACAGGTGACTTACGAAACCCCCACAGCAACTAGGCAGTAAAAACAAAAGACAACAGAATAAACTCCATCTGTTTTGTTCTGTTTATTCTGCAAAGCAATATGCACATCTTACAAACACAAAATTAATCTAGGAGAGAAATGTCATTTCCAAATCAGCTATTAACTGTCATGCAACAAGACAAGTGAAATGTAAGAACACAACAAACCAAAACAAACAAGCCATCTTAACCCTACAATCACCTGCAGAGGGTTGAAAAACCAAGGCTCAGATTTTCTATGTAATGCCAAAGAAAAAAAAAAAAACACACACAAAAAAGGAAAAATGTCAGCTTTCTAAGAACAAGAAAACACGTACAAATAGAATCAAAACTGATTCAAGTCATAGTTAAAAAGAAAAAGAAAACAACAACAACAACCAAAAAAAAAGGAAAGATCAATATGATCTGAACTTTAATATTAAAAGTTTTTACTCTTCTGTTTGGCTGCATTTAACTTTTGCATGTTGTGCCTAGGAACAATCCAATATTCCTCAGCAATGCAGCATGTTGGCCTGCCTGAGGCCTTCCCCTCTCTGCTGCAATACAGGGTGCAAAGGGATGAATTAAGGCCAAAAAAACAAAATACAACTCTCAAAAAACATTTTTCCCTTTTACACTTGTGGGTTGCAATCTTACTGCTTCTCAGTACTTCAATACAGGGGGTGTCAAGTTGCAAAAACAGGCTCCTCTAGCCACCAAATAGCAAAAAAAAAAAATCTGATTAAAACCAACACATCTGTTTTCCCAAATTTTTCCTCCTTTGAGGAATTTCCCCCATATTCCAGTTTGGACACGTGGAGATCTGATTTTTCATTCTGCTAAAACAGAAAGGCCTCAGCTTTGCTTTTTTTTTTTTTTTTAAAGGACTCACACATCATGTCAGGTGATTTCTGGGCATTTCCAGAATTGGCAACACCACCACAACCCATTTCTCTTTCCTACTTTTGGTCCCCCAGACACATCCAGCCACTCTCATAGGTAACTCCAGAAGTCAGTATCACCGCAGAAGGCTGGGAAGTGAGGAGTGTGAATTAGGAACAGCTCAGAGAGTTCTCATGAGAAGCTGTATACCTGTTTTGACTTCAATTTGTTTCAGAGAAGCTACATTAGCCAATAGCAGCATCAGGAGAAAACTGGAAGCTTCACTTTTGTCCCTAGACTTCTAACTAGGTCACCTCTAAAGCTCTGCCTTAACATCCCTGGAGAAAAGCACGTTAGCTAACATCACTTAACTGAAATTCTATGAAGAAACATGTTCTGAAGAAAAGTGTGACTGTTATGCCTCAAACACTGAATACTTGTGAGTTCGCTGAAGTCCCACACATACAGACCAGCAGGGTGCCATTCAAGAGGGTCTATAGGCAATCAACTGAGAATCTTATGCCAGCATAATTGAGACTGAGATTTTTTTACTTGAGTTTCTTTTTTTTTGTGGAGTTCAGAGCAAAAGGAGGAGGGGAAAAAACCAGCTGATGTGTATGTATGCAGACCTACAGTGGCACTACCTGACAAGAAATCTGAAAAACAAGATGAAAGGTCAGTTAAGGCAACCAGTGAGATTTTAAAAGCAGTGGTGGAAATGGCTGCAGGAAACTCCTGACTCCTGAAAATTAAGGAGGCAACTCAAGGAGAAGCTAGAAACAGCAAAAACCAGAACGGAGAAGGGAGAGATGCACAGAATAAAATCTCTGACTGAAGAACAGAGAACAATGTGTGTTTTACTGTGAGGTTTCTCTGCCCTTAATCACCACAGCCCTAGTCCCCTCCTTGTCATTTCCCCCCATGTGGGCAGCATTACATGGAAACAGGACAAAGCCAAGTGTCACTTTTAGCTGTCCTTCACAGAGAGTCTCAAAGTGAAGCTTTACATCAGGCTATGGGATTTCTTTTCCTTTTTTTATTTGCACTTGCCCAAGGTTGTGCAGAGCACTAACAGGCTGTAAATACAACACATCTTTTCATTAAGTCTCACTTTCTATCAAAAAACAGAAGAACTTCCCCAAAAGTGCTCTACAGCAGAGATGCACAATCCTGGTTTGAGGGCTGTGGATAGGAGGCCAAGGGGAAAGCTTCCAGACAGTCTCTATGCTGACTGACTCTCTGGCATTTCAGCAAGCCAAATGAAAACAGAAAACCATAAAAAAAGAAATAAATCAAACTTAGAACTTTTCAGTAAGAAACATTTTAAAATGGGACTTCACTTTTGTTTTTTTTTTACTATGAATAAAAGCACAAGTTTGTCCTAAACACAGCACTATTAAAATGTGAATATGTATTTCTCCTTTCTTTTCCTCTTAAAAAAAAAAATAGAATCTAAAATGTTGATATCTTTTCTTGCAAGCAAGGAGCAAATGGAAGAAAGTATTAGGCCACACAAACACACATTTAATTCATGTAGTAGATTGGTGGCTTTGGAAATGTAGTATTATATCAAAGGTGCATACTGTTTCAAACACACTGTACATACCATTGGGCCAAAACCAGAGATGTGTTTGGTTTGCTTGAGACACTTTGCAAAGGCATCTCAACCTGCCCAGATGCAGCTAGACAAAAAAATATCTTGCTCTGACTATATGTAGCCGTATCACTAAACATATCTACACAAACATTCTGCTATGTCCACAGGTAAAGACTGAAACTTTCCGGCCACACTCCAAGGAGGAACGAGTGCATCCTCTGACCTATTTGGAATATACTTTTATAAATATGTACAAATCAATTACAGGCACTTGAAATGTCTTTGGTTGGAATAAACCAACATTGCAAGATAATGTATTCACAGAGTGTTAGACCCATTCTGGGTTCAGCAGGCAATGATTACGGTTCTCAGTCATTCTTGGTAAGAGGAGAGGATAGATTATGCTTCTGACAAAGCAACCTGAACAAAAAGAAAAAGAAAACATCTAATTAAAAGTTAAGTTCTTAATCCCATAACAGTGATGTTATTTATCTCCATGCAGCTGGCATGTCTGTCCTTGCCTTTCCAAAGACCCTTGAAAAGTCTAATTTGGAAAAGAAATCAAGGTTAAGTCTGAAGTCTGTACTTTGCATTATCAGACAAAAACAATCCAAAATCCCCATCAAAAAAGAGAAAACAAATCCACACCACAAAAATAAAGAGACACAAACTCAGCTCGTACTGTGAAGTATCATTAAGACCAAGAAGTGCCTTACATTGATGGCATTTGTATTTAATATTTCCAGCAAAGTGCAGGTCTCCAGTGAGTACTGAATAATGACTGTTTCAGTTGATTTGGCATTGCTTTAATTTCATTCTGATTAACCACCATTAGAATTACTTGTCATGTTTTAGTCAAAGTTTTCAGTCTGGTGTGATAAAGAGATAACTAAAACTACTCAATGTCATCTATTCAATGCTTCATACAGAACAGCACGAGTAATGTTGAAAGAGCTGCGTTACACACAGACTGAGCTGCAATGATCCACTTCTGCAGGAGAGTAAGCTAATCCTAAGCATTTACAAAGATGTAGATGTATTTTATAGCATCCATCTGTACTGTCCACACTGAAACATCCATGTCTCTTTGAAAAGGGATTAAATCTAAATCTCCAGGAGGTAAAAGTAAACAGTCTCTACTCTGATAAGAAAATACAGAAGACTTCTTTTTTTATCAGAGTAAATATTTTGTTGTTACATAGACTCACCTTTTCAGAGCAGAATTCTGGGTTGCTTTGCCTCAGTTTGCTTGGTCTGCCTTTAATAACTGCATAGCAGAACATTGTAATCACCATCACAAAAAGAAAGTAACTGGTATGCATGAGATGCAGGTTTATTAGAGAGCGATCATCCTGCACAGAGAATTAAAACCATTTACTGACAAATGCACTAATAGCTGGCATTTTATATTAAAGCAATCATTATCAGATCAGCCCAGAAATTACTTCATATATCAGCTTTCTCCCCTTTATGCAGCTGGCATAGTAATGAAAATGATTCCTATTTGAGGCACAAAGAGACAGAACGTTCCTTCAGTTATGAATCTGTACTAGAGATCCCTTCCCATTTACTGGCAGTGTCTTTTGTCAAATGTTTAACAGAAATGTTAGTGAAAGCTGTGAGGAGCTTACAAGACAATCCTCACACCAACCACGGGTAAAATACACCCAAGTCTGTCTCAGCCTTTGCACTACATAATAAACCAACACTGACTATTTTAGGACATGAACAGAATCCTCTTCACTTAGAACAGAGCCAAGCATTTCTTCAACATAACATATAAAAACACCAGGGCACTTACATCTGGAACTATAACAGTTAGCTTGGGATTTAAAGCGTGATACACTTTTCCAATTGCTCCTTTGTAACACCAGAAAGGGTTATAATCTTGTGCATATTTTGTATTAGAGTCCCTTGCTGTGGTAAAGATCTTGTACCAAAGTGTAGCGTTGCTGTATGTCTCAGGAACACAATGTGGTGGCTGACTGCAGAAAAAGTAGAAATAATTAACACCCAAATTGCCATTCTCCATGTTCAGCAAGGCTATTTTTCAGAACTGAGTCAAGCCCAGTCTTCTCAACAGCAGCATAAAGCACAATTTCATTTTGGACCTTCCAAAGCAACAGCAAAAACCAAAGCTTAACCAAAAGGGTGAATAAAAACACATGACTCCTATGCTAAGATTAGAATTTAACTGCATGTTGTTCCAGTAAGTCAACATCCCACACCTTAATTAGAAAAACACTGGTTTTCATAAGGTTTCACAGAGTCAATCTGTCTGGTAGTTCTCCAGGGTATGTTGAACAGTGCCAGAGAGACAAGGAAGGCAAAAGGAAACTACTTTGACACAAGGTCTGTACCTACTGGGGTATGGTAGCGAAGCACAATTCGCTGCTCTCTCTATGCTGATCTAACCATAGTGAAGAGACTAAGAACTAAGACTAAGAACCCTAGTGTCAAGCCTCAGCTCTCACAGAACGGAGTGAAACTAAACTCCAGGGTATTTTGCCTGAACAGGAATAACACAATCCATCAATATTTAAGCTTAAACCATGGGTAGCACATCAAGAGGCAAGTGAGGGCTATAGTTCAAAGCATCCACTGAAAAACTGAGTGTTGCTAAAAGACAGCAAAAGATTTAAGGCAGAGTTTTTACTGGGGAGGAAGGAGAACAGGTACCTAACCTCCACAGTCAAGGACAACGTTCATCAGGAAGTAACAACCTCAGGGAAGAACAACCTGAGGAGTTAACCATCCTGTAACCAGCCTGGAGTGTTTAAAACATACTTACACTGTGACAGGAAATACATTGCTGGCTGCTGTCACAGTCATGCAGGTTGTGAACACCACCTGCTCGCAGTGGCCGTGGAGAACGCAGTCATCCGAATTCCAGGCAGCTGGCAGGGTGAATGTAATATTTATCTCCTCATGGGATTCTCTGCCTTTGAGAAAGAGAGAGGTAGAGCTGGATTTTGCTCACAAAAGTATCTGAGCAACAATCACTAGGATAAGGACAACACGCACAGAGCTAAGGCAGCAACTATAACCCTGAACTTGTACCTTTGAAGTCATCCAGGATCTTCAGTATCAACAAAGAGAACAAAAAGAAAGCTGGAAACAAAACCAAAACTGAAAAAACCCAGCTGCTGGCCCTTCTTATCTCTCTGGCCCCAGAAGAAGCAGGGTTATTAGGCTTCTTTCATAAGTTCAGGACTCGCTATTTATAAGTGAATTCCTGCCTGTTGAGAGAACTTTATTGGAAAAGTAAAAACCACAGCTCTTCAGCTTTTCTCCTCCCAAAGACTTTGTTCCACATGTGCTTTTTCTGAGGGCTTACTTTTCAAACTGGAGATACCTGTGTACACAAAAAGGTGCCAGCAGATACTGCACTGCAGATGAAGCCATGTAGGTTAACTCCATGTGGATAAATTCATCCTGAAAATAAACCCAAGCTACTGGAAATTGAATTTGCATTTGATAGCTCTTAAAGCAGCACCATAACAACGACACAAAATACAGTAATACAGATTTACAGCTATGGCAGATGCCTCTTCACAGGTCTCTGAGGTTCATAACACCTTCAGGCATTATTATAAGATGCAACCCTGGCTAAAAAGTAAAACTCAGTGAGGTTCTATTATCAATTTCTCCTCATGTTCTACAATCTCTTGTCAAAACTTACTGTCAGGCCAGTCTCACAGCAGATCAGTCCTTCACATCACACAAGCTGTTTATGAAATTGTCTTCTTTGTTGCTGTTTGCAATATTAAAGCTGGAGTTTAATATTTAATATTAAACCCTATTTTTATTTAAGACAACATTCTACTTGACCTGCAATGTACATTAACACCTCTAAAATCTGAGTTTAAGGCTTGAAAAACATATCAAGCTAGAACTGAAGGTAGTCACTGTGGAAGCTTTTGCTGCTTGGAATTTTGTTGGCTGAAAAATTAACTTCCATTGTCATTAGGTTAATCATTTAAAACCACAAAGCCTAATCTTGGCAAACCTGCAGGTTCTTTTCCATCCTGAATGTAGGGCAAAACTTCTTCTAGCAGATAAGTGAAGGGCTATATACAGGAATACCCTGGAAACACAGATATGTTCTAAGCAAAAGATTTCTCTCACCAATACTAAGCTGGTTATTTTTTTTTTTTTATTTGAGGGTACAGTTACCATTCAAATTTATAAAGGTCAAGTCTTGCATACCTGAGAGTCCAATTTGGTGTCCAAAAATAGTGGAACTTAGATGAGTGACGTTGCGAGAATATCCACCGAAAGGTCGGAGGGGATCCAGCGTCAACGTGATTGAGACGGAGATGTTGATGGGACCAGAGTCTTCAAGGGTCTGGGGAGACTGGGTAGAAGATCTCGCCTGTCCACTAGTCACAGTACTTTCTGGAGTTGTGGTGTCATTGATGAGATGCTTTAAAGTTTCATTCTCAGATATACAGAAGTCCAAGTCATTAAACCTCAGGAGGAAAGTATTCCAGTCCTTAAAATAAATGTGATTTCAACCAGATGAGCAAGTTAACTGTTGGCTGCCACTTCTCTGGAGCAGTGCAGACCTCGATAGGAACCACCCTGCCCACAGTTCCAAGCCATTTAACAGAAATTACATGGCTCACCAAGCAAGCACAAATACCACCATGACTAGCTCAATGGGGCAAGTTGTTTACCAAAACTAGATGTGTCCAAACCCAGCCACTGCCTGACTGCTGCTCAGCACAGCAGGGGATATATCCTCCTTTAGACTACAAAAGGAATATACCAACCTGGTCCCTTCTCATTGTGTTCAGGGTGTAAGCAGTTTCTAGCAAGGTTTCCCTCATTACAGAACAGTACTATTAGATAAGAAGTTTCACAAACAAGATAGGTAACAAAGTTAGAAAGAGACTGCTAGAGGGAAGATCTATGTCAGGTGATTCAGCCTCATCATTGAAATAAAACACTAGTCAAACATTCATGCCAATAACCTCTTTCCTTATTATAGAATGACAGAATGGTGGGGGTTGGAAAGGACCTCTAGAGCTCATTCAGCCCAACCCAATGCTAAAGCAGGTTCCCCTCGGTCAGGTCACACAGGAACATGTCCAGGCAGGTTTGGACCCCTCCCAAGAAGGAGCCTCCACATCCTCCCTGGGCAGTCTGAGCTGCTTCATCCTTACAGTAAAGTACAGTAAAGTTTCTCCTTATGTCAGATGGAACTCCTTGTGTTCCAGCTACCCTTTGTCCTGCCACTAGACACTGCAGAAAAGAGATTGTCCCCATCCTCCTGACATCCACCTTTTAAATACTTATAAATGTTGATGAGGCCCCCTCAGCCTTCTCTTCTCCAGGATGAACAGCCCTAGCTCCTGCAGTCTTTCCTCATAAGAAAGATGTTCCAGTCTCCTGATCACCTTGGTAGCCCTGCACCAGCCTCACTCCAACAGTTCCCTGTCCCTCTGGAGCTGGGAAGCCCAGAACTGGACACAGGACTCCAGATGAGGCCTCAGAAGAGCAGAGTAGATGGGGAGCAGAACCTCCCTTAACCTGCTGCCCACACTCTTCTTCATACATCCCAGAATGCCACTGGCCTTCTTGGCCACAAGGGCACATTGCTGGTCATATTTATGAAAGTAGAAGCAAGCACAAATGAAGACAATCTTCCATAAAGCTGTATACTCCCATGAGAGGGCTTTGGGGGGAAAGAAAAACCCCTCATTAGCTTTGGGACATGCTCTTCCTACTGTTTAGCTTGGGAATTTTTTGTACCTACCTCTGTCATTTCTGGTGACTTGATCTCCTTGATCTTGAAGAAATAACCCAGTGTCAGAAAAGCTATTGCCATAGCACTGACGCTGATCATAAAGACCACAAGTGGAGGTCGACTGCTGATGTAAACCTTCAGGTTCTCCAACACGTTTATGTTGAACATTATTCTGATTGTTCACCTGAAAACAAACAATATTACAACAGAGTGACCGGGCTGCATGTGTTACAGGGGGAGGGGGTAGGTTGGTGGATTACGTAAGACAAGTTTGACAACAAAACAAAATGGATTCATATAATAAAACAAGATTCAATTACACGACTCTGCTGTTCACTGAACACAGACTCTGCATCTTCAATGAAGCACAAATCAAAACATGCTCAACATCATCTTCATGATGCCTGAAATTGCCAGCTGGAAAAAGGTTTTACAAAATGAAGATAACTTCTGGCACAGCCAAATATCATCAATAAGCAATAAACCCAGTTCTTTCCTCACACACTTCTGCAGGATACACACCGATACACTTCAATTCCAGTAGTATCTGTGTTCAAATTACACTGCAGGTGGAGTTGCAATGCAGCCCACAGACCAAACTTTGTCCATCCTTGCACATACTTTCAATAGCTTTTTCAAAACTGTGGCTGAAGCTTCAAAAGATCTCCCTTCACCCTGTCCCCAGCCGCAAATCCCTCTGTGTTCAAAACAGGATCCAAGAAGCAGTCTATGTCATTGCAGGCGT
This sequence comes from Urocolius indicus, assembly GCA_013401255.1. Taxonomy (NCBI): domain Eukaryota; kingdom Metazoa; phylum Chordata; class Aves; order Coliiformes; family Coliidae; genus Urocolius; species Urocolius indicus. Next base: position 112,416 of record WBNH01006898.1, on the reverse strand, counting down.
CTGCACAGGATTCGCTGTGGTCACAGACACCTAATGACTGCATGAGGGTGGAGGCTGGAAGAGCCACTGCCAGACTTTGTAAACAAAGAGAGGACTGTGCATATGGTGAGTAAATGCACTGAATCATGAATTTTTGTACAAAATGTAATATTTTGTCTGATACACCTTCTGAATTCTCTTTTCTTTTGCAGAGCAGAAAAAAAACCTAAGTTTACTCGATCAGCTTCCCCACCTCTAATCACAACAAAAAGCAGATAATCCAGTGTTCCAGGGCAGCCTTGCAGCATCTACTTCAGAAGCTCTGTGAAAAAGTAACCTCAAGGAAACCTCTTCTCCTTGTCTAACCCAAAATCCTGGTTGAAAAGGCTTTTAACCCCAACTAAACTAGAAAGACAGTAACTGTTCCTAGAACATGCTGCTTATTCCCCAAACTCATAGGAAAAGGCAAACTTCAGGACTAGCACCTAAAGAATTCAGCCCTGCAGTGGTTAATGTTGGTGCATTTAGACAGATCTGATAACATTTAATTAAGTGAGGGACTCTGCTCTCCACAGGACTCTCATGAGAAGGCGATAGGCTCTCTTGAGAAGCACACTTCATTTACAATGCAGAGGCAGCAGGGATGAAGTGGTAAATCTGAGGAGGAGAGAGGAAGGGTTTTGAGGAAGAGAGCAAGGGAGAGAGTGGTCTTTGATGTGACGTATTGAGTTAAAGGAAGGCAAGAGAAGGGGAAAAATGATCAAAACTTTCCTGTGCATTCTCCATTTACTGGCAGAAATGCTTCTGCAAAACTATCCCACTGAGGAGAAAATTCAACCCCCTGAGAAGAGCCTGGAGGTCCTGTGGCAACAACACAACACTGAGTTGTGCATGCTGACCTTCCCCATCTCCTCCCCACACACCTAATTGCTCTCCTCAGTGAAATCTCCCGAAACATTGCTCACTCCAGAGCACAACAGCACGCCCTGGGTTTACTATTTTGAATCACCAACCAACTTTTATCTACTCTGCAAAGACATCGGAAGTCAGCAACTTTTAATCAGCTGTAACAACCAGGTGCTGCAAACACCTCTTTACAAAAACAGAGTTTGGCTGAGAGTGAAAAGCCAAGTGCAGAGAAAAAGATGGAGAAGAGAGGAAAGAAAAGATGATGGTAAACGTGCTCCTTACCAGAATGTCTGTCTCTGTCCAAGACCAGCTGTGCTATGGCCAAACAGGCCAGTAAAGGGGTCAGGAGGAGGCAAGAGAAAGGGAAAAAGAGAGCTGGTGTTGGTAAGGACCATGCTGGGAATGGTCAGCACTTCTGCACCTTCTTGCCACTGGCAGCACATTCCTTAAATGAGCCCTAGTTAAAAATCCCAAACACTCCATCTAGAAACGTTGAAGACATACTGAGATAGAAAAAGACCAACAGATAAACCAAAAGCAAAGCTGTATTGGATGTTCCCTTCTGAATCTCCTTTTGAAAATAACACCACAGACTGAGGCTTTATTACAGCATTTAATCACAGCTGAACATCCCCCACAGCACCTACAGTCCTGGGAGCCCTTTTGAAAGGGGCTTCTGACAGCTCCATGAGTGTGTTTGTTTACCATGGGATGTAAAAATCAGCCATAAAACTGGATGTGCTGAAAAGCATACCTATAAAAATATTTGGGCTAATATTCTTTTTACATAAGAGATCAACCAGCTTTTAAGTGCCAGTTGCTTAATATGTTCCCATAACTCAACAGCTTTCAGAGCAATTAGAAAATGCTATAAGCTGCAATTTCCAAAACATAATGTGCCTTTTGAGCATTTGGGAGAGAAATGTGAACAACTGTGGATTTCAATACTAGAGCTGACATGAAAACAGCAATTGGACATGATGACTGCAAACCAGAACCAAGAGGAATGTTTCCATGCTGCTGCCTAAAGACCTACTGATTGTTTATGAAATAAAGTGCTTAAAAAACACTAATTAACAAATAACTTGTGAAACAGATCAGTGCATATATACACATACACATATATATGTATATATAAAAGTTTATTCTGAGTTTATTCTAGGGGTTTGTTTAATGGTCCCCACACTTCAACTCCTCCTTTCTGTTTGGACCTGAGGTTACCTAAAGAATATACATTTAACTTTTTATTTCACAAAGTCAAAAAACAACCCCAAACTGCATGCTGTTACCTCCTGGTAGGTCAGGAAATCGAGATCAAATTGCACTTTTTAGCTCAATAAATAATTTAGAAAGCAGCTCTGATAACTGCTGCCTGCTTCTCTCCACTCCAGCTAAGCCTTTTAATACCTGTGCAATAAAAGTCTCCACAGTCAGCCAAACAAGCAGCTCAAGTACAAAAGGAAGAATGAAAACTGCCAGCCTGGAGCATTGGCCACCAGCTCCCCAGGAATAGCTCAGTATTGAGATGTGCATGTACAGAGCAAACAGCACGTCCAGGCAGTTACAGGCAATGAGATACTGAAGAGATGCTGCACTCTTACATCAGGCCCTGCAAACCCTGGAAATTCTGTTGTACAGTTTGAGATAGAAATGGTAATATATGGAAATAGCCAACAGTTAGTCACAGTCCCAGGCAAACATAGAATTGAGAAGCCATCTAAAAAGCAAGGAAACCATCACTTATTCTACAGTTTAGGGACTTTTCCTCCAGTACAGCTCTACACAACGTCCAGAAACCTCAAAGAAGCAACATACAAATAAGGAGGAATTTAACTTATGAAAGAATGTAGAAAAGGTAAGTTCTGAAGCAGACCTCTGAGTTTGCAAATAAGGAAAAAAAAACCCTCAAAGTTTATTGCAAAGAACAAAAAGTCAATGAAATGAGTGATAGCAGAAGTATCAGATCCCCATTCTCAGGGCTTAATATCAAAGGAACTGAAGTCCTAACAGCAATAAAACCCATTTTGTGCTGTACTAAAGTAGGTATTAAAAGTAAAATTGCAGTTGCTAAAAGGAAAACAAAAACCCAAACATGAATTTGAGAGAGAGCAAAGTAAACATCTGACGACGTTTCCATGTATCTTGCCATAATGGCAACTACCATCTCTCTCCCAGAACACTTGAAAATCATGTCATTTCCTTACAGATATTTCCCTCTCTCATTGTGCAGGTAAGATAGACAACACAGAAAAGCATAAAAAAAATACACCAATGAAACATCCCAAGGAAGAAAATGATGAGGTGGCTGTTTGGGAAGGACAGCAGGCCAGCACCAACCCATCCCAACAGAGATTAGCACCTTGCACATATTCTAAGGCTGAACATCTTATTGCACACATCTGCCATTTCATCTGAACTGTGCAGCCCAGTTCATTTAACAAACAATTCTGTTCTCAAAGATGCCTCATTACTAGCAGTGCAAAAGGGATCAGGAAACAGGTCACATCAGGGTTAACCACTGCCAGAAAAACCACTCACAAACACAAATCAACTGTGATTCTCCTAGCAAACCATCCATAAATAATATGCAAACAAAGGAATGGTGTTGATCTCCAAATCAAGTGCCTCATTTAAGAAGAGCAAACAGTAGCAGGTATCCAGAAAATATGTTTCCTTCGGTTTTCTTCTCCTGAAACCAAACTTGACGTTTAACACTTACAACACTAAAACAGTAAAGCAAGCTAGATTACAGTTGTGTTCACTTTGAAGCTGCCTCTTGAAGGTCAAAATATTCAAAAAGGCCTGACCAAGCTTTATAAGACTAATTAATTAAGCATGTCTATATCTAATCTAATATCAACCAGCCTATCGAACAGAAATGGCATAAGTAACCTCAGCTGATCTCACAACCAAAACTAAAGCCTCTGTGGGTTCTCAGAGCAGCAGCAATTATTATTTCTCCTCCCTTCTCTCTCTTTTTTTTTTTTTTTTTTAAGAAAACAGGATAAAAATTACACAGAAGCTTCCAAACTCACCAGAATTTTGCCCTTGTATGTCCTGAAACAAAGTATTAACTTCTACTACATAAACTATCAGGTGCTCTTACAGTTCATTTCTTACAGGAATTGGGGAAGATTCACCAAGATGAAAGATATTAAGAGTTAAATCTTTGTTAGAAGTTCACAACATAATATTTTTTTACCATAAAATGCAGTTGGGAAGAAGAAAAAAAAAGAGAAGGATCTCCCACTAAGTTTCTAGGCAGAGTTACTTTATCATACTGAAATCTGTGGAAAAAAAACAAGTTCTCATTATCTGCAGCTCTTGCAGTTCATCTTTTTTGGGATGCATTTGAAGACCATGCAGGATGAAATTGCACAGCCTAAACACCTCTGTCATCAACCAGCAGGGATGGCTCCTAGGGGAATGAGGAGAGGGGAACCCTCCAGAGCACAGCACTTTCCCTGTCCAGCTGATCCCCTTCACCTTCTCCTGTCCTTCAGAGTTAAAAGAGTAAACCAAAGCAAACAGTCCAATAGTAAATGTCATTAGTCTTCAAAAAGCAGAGGAAGAGAAGTAATCAAGATGCACTGAGGAAGAAAACTGATGACAACATCACTAAGGATCCTTAAAGAAAACATCACCTAAGATCTTTCAATCCACTGCAACCCAACGTAATCAAGAGCTCAGGAGCCAGATGTACACAAGCACATCCACTCCCTCAAGACTGCACCACGTGAAAGCACCCAAATGGGAGTTAACAGTGAACTGGCTCAAACCAGTCAGTAGCTCACCACAGTTTTCTGAGCTATTTTATACTACAAATAGCTTTACTGATAAAAGTCACATTTTTCCTACAGCCTGGAAGCAGAAAGCATGGCAAGAAAACAGTCCTGGCCCTTTACATGTGCAAGGTGCACAGAGAGAAGACACTGAGCAGGGCAGAGCAAGACTATCAGCAGCTGAAGAGGAGATCCTTTCCTCATGTTACTCTGTTAGCAGACAGTCAGGAAGCAGACCCTTAATGAAAGCCTGGGGGCTCGCAAGAACTACTGGCATTAAATGTGTCTTTTCACCTCTCAAAACACTTTTCAAGGCATAACAAAGCATTTCAACATCTCCAAGAGCTACATGAACAGAAAACATTTAAGTTCTGCCCATAAAACAAAGCCCTGGAAGGGAAGTAATTTGGTCAGAGTTATAGTAGGTTTTAAGGACCAAATTGATTCTCAATTTCCAACGCTCAAGTTCATGATTATAATTCTTGTTAAAGACAGAAAACTTACCAAAAAAAGTCAATGAGTTAATACAAAGGAAAAGACATGTGTAATCAGGGATACTTCACCTGTGTGTGCAACACTGATACTGAACAGCCCTTCCCAACAGACACATGTTGTGGTTCAGTGTCTGTGGTGGATCAAACACCAGCATCTGAGCAGTCTGTCAGTTGATGCTCCTGGGACAGACACCACAGCTGACTTTAAATTTACCACTTGAAGGAAAATTCATGCAGAAATAAACAAATGCAAATAAGTTGCAATTACTTCTCTTTTTTTAAATGCTAAAAAGTTTTCCAAAAAGATGAAGAACCAGAAAAGGAGACAAAAGCTATGAGCCAGAAAACACCAATGATGCAAAGAAAGCCTTTTTGCACTGGTTCAATGAACCCCAAATGGAAGGAAAAACACACAATTTAAAATATACCCAGCTGTAAAAGGAAAGCAAACCTCATCTCTGGGTGTAAACAGACATCTTGCTGCCAAGCTTTAAGGAGGCAGTGCCCTTTGCCAAGCGGGTCTGTGCCATGGGAAAGGGAATGCTTTCACATCCAAGAGCTCTGGCTTGGGCTTTATTTAAAACCTTCCCACTTTAATGAGTCAGAGTCATGACTTATGGCTTATCATCACCTAAATTGTATCTAGAATCACAGCATGGTGGGGGTTGGAAGGGACCTTTAGAGATCATATAGTCCAACCCCCCTGTTAAAGCAAGTCCCACCTAGATCAGGACTACAATGCAACACACAATATGAGACTCAAGGGTTTTGAAGTTGTGTTAAAAAATGCTGTTCAGCTTCCTGCTGCTCAGTATGAGACACATCAGCAAAAGCCAAACGGCTCTGTTTGACAGGACTCATGAAGTCAGAAATCACATTCTGTGCATGCTGTATGGACGATGGCCAAACCAATGCACCTCACAGAGAGACACCACTCCACAAACATGAAAGTTCTCAGTAACAGGTTAATAATCACTTTGGTTTAGGGACTGATTCACTAAGGTTAATCGTTGACTTCGTTTAAGGTTATCCATTGAGGAATGTGGCACTCATGAACGAGAATTCAGCAGTGTAAGTACAGAAAAAGGCTCTTTAGACTGTAATGAGAACTGTAAGGAGGCAGAGACCCAGACACACTGCTTGAATCACAAGCAGACAAAGAATGACACGTTGACAAAACAGCCACCTCAGTGGAAATGGCAAAACAAGGCGTCAGGGTGTAGGGGGAAGGCAATACTGGCTGTGTGAGAGATGCAGGAGAACAACCAGTGGTCACTGGTGAGGGAGAAAATACAAACAGCTGCAAAAATCCCTGAAATAAGAGATTTGGGCACTAGCTGCAATATCAAGGATATGGCAGGGAGATGACTATGGCTGTATACTTCAGCCCCACTGGTCAAAGGAAACAGGAATTTGGTTAGGCCAAGCTCCCATAGGTAAGCACAGCCCCCATTTTACCACAGATCATTAACAAAACTCAGCAGGCCAGGACACATCCCAAGCTTTCTCCCAGGACATATCCCAAGCTTTCTCCCAAAACAAAACAGGGGTTTCCAAGCCCTGGGAAGCAGCTTTATTCACAGCTCAGAACAATCTTCTCAAAGAAACAGATCTCCCAACGCAGACATGCTTTTGGCAAGGGCAGGTCTGGGAAAAGCAACAAAACCCTGACACCAATGAGTTTCATTAATACCTTGTTTTAAGGCTCATTAGACAAAGCATTATCCTTTCTATTAAAAAAAAAAAATGTTATGTCACTTAATTAAAAAAAAAGAGATGGTGATAGCTAATAGGCTGCAGCAGCACTGTCAGGGCAGGATTTGGAAGGGGACTGTGCTCCTGCAGCCCTCCAAGCTGATGGAGATCCCAGCCTCTTGTCAGATGCATCAGCTCACAAGAAGGACATTGAGGTCTGTCTGTCCACGCTCTCAAAATACTCCACTCTGCTGCCAGGGCACAATGTCTGTTTTGTAGTCTGTTTTGTATTATCAGGCAGCGTTGCAAGTTCTTGTCTTTCAAGTGGGACAGAAGAACCGCATTCCACCGGCCCTGAGCCGCTCCTCAAATCACAGGAGGCAATAAAGTGACCAAGGCCTTAATCCTCTTTGATGGGACTAAATCCAAAGAGCCTTCAGTCTCACAGCACAATTCAATATTATCTCTCCCAGGCTGCCTACCAAAGCTATCCCCTGTGCTGCGGGCACGGCTGCCCAGAGGTTGGATTGCAGCCACCAGACGACAGGCAGGCAGATGGAAGTGGCAGCAGGTCAGAGATGAACCCAGAACTAGCCCACATCTCCAACCTGGCAGCCAAAGGATGAGTTTGTATTTCCTATAACTCAACCCCTTAAAAAAAGAAAACCCCACATTAATTATTTACCTCAAGAAATGGGCCCAGCCATGAGAGGCTTCATTCCACAACACACCTTTGACTACAAAACTTCTCACAAGTTCCCAAGGGGATGTGGAAAGTGCTCCTCAAAGAGCCCTTATCTAGACTCGAGGTTTGTCTAACAGTGCAAGTCTACCTGTACAATTATACCACCGCAGCTAATCATGCAAATAAATTTCCCTGGGGAAGACAAGCCCTTAAAAAGCAAACAGAGGAGAGGAGAGGAGAGGAGAGGAGAGGAGAGGAGAGGAGAGGAGAGGAGAGGAAAAAAATACCACCGTTGTGTAATCTGTTCCTTCCTTTGTCAGGCAGAAACGTTTCCTGGAGTGTCCACATCTGTGACAAGGACACACAGCTCAAATCTAAGCATTAGGCAGCCTGCAGCTGAGCTCGAGGTACGGTGCATGGAAAATTCTATTGTTCAACCCAGCATGACATCTTTATAAAAGCCAAACCACTTAATTGAAGCAAGAGGATAAAAGATGGATATGAGGTGAACAGCAAAAAAAAACAGTCAGCAATCCCTGCTCAGAAGCAGAAATGTTTGTACTGCGACTAGAATTACCGTTTCTTACTATTTTCCCCCCGCACCGTGGCACACGTGCACAGTGCGAGCCAAAAACCTTTGAAAGGGAGGGGTTTTTTTTGCGAGTCAACGATGAAGTAAAACTAACGGTGACACAGTCCGGGGCAGCCAAACCACGCGCGTTCCCCCCGCGGCCGCACACACCTCGCAGCGAGCCACCCGCAGCCGAAGCTCCGCGGCGAGGGCAGGGGGCTGGGAGCCGCCCGCTCACCGCTCTGCCCCCCCCCCCCTTCCGCAGCCCGGCCGAGGCTCCCGCAGCCGCTGCCCCCGCCGCAACCCGTCACCGGAGCGACTCCCCCGCGGCGCCGAGGCCCGGCCCGGCCCGATCCCCCCCCACCCCGTCCCCGCCAGGCTCCCAAGCGCTCCCACCTTACCGGCGGCCGAAGGGGGGGGGGGGGAAGGAGAAGCCCCCGGGCCGGGCGGGGGGGGGCC
>WBNH01006898.1:79850-103746 GCA_013401255.1 Urocolius indicus | reverse complement strand
GACGCGGCCGCGAGCCGCCGCGCGGCGGACGGTGGCGCGCAGGGGACAAGCTTATGGCGGCGCGGGAGGAGCCGTGGCGGCGGGGGCGGGGCGGGGCGGCGCTGCGGCGGCAGCCCGGGGGTGAGCGGAGCCGCTTCAGAGCTCCCCGCCGAGCCCCGGGGTATCCTCTGCGGCACGTGCAGCCCGCGGGTCCCGTCACGAAGGGGCCGCTGATGTGTCCGTGACACTCCGCCGTTGAAAACTGCCCAAAAGTACTTGTAAAAAACATTGCAAATAAAAGCGGCGCTCGGGAGCTGGCAGTGTTCGGAATTCACTCACAGAACCCAGAATCGGCGGGTCGGAAGGGCCCTGCAGAGCTCATCCAGCCCAAGCCCCTGCTAAAGCAGCTTCCCCTGCCTTAAAGGGCACAGGAACGTGTCCAGGCGGGTTGGGGAACCTCTTGCCCTGGGCAGCTCCCTCACCTCAACAGTAGAGAAGTTCCATCATGTGTTTAAATGGAATTGTTTCTGTTCCAGCTTGTGCCCGTTTCCCCCTGTCCTGTCACTGCACATTGCAGAAAAAAAGTGTTGCTGCATCCCCCTGACAGGTGCCCCCTCAGCCTCTTCTCCAGGATGAACAGCCCCAGGTCCCGCAGCCTTTCCTCATAGGGAAGGTGCTCCAGTCCCCTGAACACCTTGGTGTCCCTGCACTGGCCTCTCTCCAGCAGCTCCCTGTCCCTCTGGAGCTGGGGAGCCCAGAACTGGACACAGGACTCCAGATGATGCCTCAGCAGGGCAGAGTAGAGGGGCAGCAGACCCTCTCTCAACCTGCTGCCCACACTCTTCAAGCAGCTGACTTAATGGAAAGAACAAAAATAACATTTGAATTATATTGAAAGCCAAGAGAGGATAATGGAAAGTGCCTGAGGAGGAATGACACGCTGGAGTGAACCCAGCCAAGGGTAGTGGAGAGTGAGCGTGTGAGGCTGGGAGTGTGGGTGGCCCAGACTGGGGCAGAGGAGGCTGGCTGGGGTGACAGGATCTTCCCAATCTGTATGGAAATACATGAGGACAAAGCCCAGGTCTTCTGTGTGGCCTCCAGTGAAGGGACACCAGGTAATGTGCCGTGATCTGATGGAAGATGACATGACTCCCAGTCCTCCTGCAGCACCAAGCTGCAACACTCCCCAGCTGGCAGCCAGGGACCCCAGCCCTGGTCACTCAGCCTTAGCTGCAGCAGCAGCTGCTTGACAAGCAGGAAGGAAAGCATCCACAAGTATTTGCAATAGTTGTGGTACTTATGGAAAAGTAAAACTACTGTATCCTCCTGAAGATGAGAAAGGTCAGAAACCACCCTGTCTTCAAAGCCATCTGAGGACAGGACTGAATTACTCTCCTGACTTACTGACTCCTTGACAGAGGCCTTTGCGAGGCAGGACGGCCAGTGCATGTTTGGCAAGCCTCCCAGACAAGTCAAAACAGATAACCCTGCTCACTAGTTCTGTACACATCTCTGACAAAGGGACAGTGGCTGTAGACAAAGGACACATCCATCTCCCACGAGTTACCCAGATGATGTATCACACTCCTTTGTCTTGCGTTGCAGGCACTATAGTGTATGAGCCCCCAAGGTCCAGTTATCAGATGGAACCTGCTAATGCTGCTGCTTCTCCCCCAATCCTCTTAACACTTTTTTTTTTCAGGTGGCTGTTCAACAGCACTGGCATATCCATCAGCACATGCCTGTGCCTCCCTGCCTAAATACAAGACACCCAGGCAACAAGGGAACATACACCAGAGAACCCTGAGGTGGTAGGTGGCAGAGGTTGGGCCAGGGTGGCTGTCTGACCACCCCAGAGGTCAGGCCAGGACTGGCCATCTGACCACCTCAGGGTGGTTGGCCACCAAAGTTGGGCCAGGATAGACATGCAAACACCCCAGGTAGTTGTTCACTGTGGTCAGGCACTGAGGTCAGGACGGGGTAGCCGTGCAACCACCTCAGGGTTGTTAGGCACTCAGGTCAGGCTGGGGTTAGCCAAGCTTGTCAATGTCTCTCCGTTTCCCTTGGAGCTGGCTGCAGGGCATGGGGTGGAGGAGGGAGTTTGGCTTTGGTCTCCTCTCAAAGAGGTCAAAACTGCAGAGGACAAAACCCTGCACTGCAGCTGCTGTGTAGAGGAAGCAGGACATGACTGTACTCAGTTCCCACTCATCCCCTCTCACTGACTGCAGCTCTATTCCTGTGCTGTCCAGGAGGTGGTGGAATGGAGCAGCCAGATAAGGGAATTTGTCACTGTGCCCATAAACCTCCAGGGGAAAGATTAAAGGCAAATCTTCCTGAAGCATCTCCTCGATGAGTCAGTCATTATGATCAGCCTGATCTGACTTGAGAGTCCCCGCCAGGGATCTCCATATAGTATCATGGTTTATGTTCTCACAGCTCACTCCAGCCCCCATAGTGAGATGGGGAAGAGACCACCTTTCCCCCCACCCCATCCCTCCCTGGCATCTGGTCATCAATAAGCTTGAGGTGGACCTTGGCTCCATCATTGCCCTCAGCGTGTGGCAGGGAGACAACCTCCATCCTCACCACAGGATCTCTGCTCCCACACATCTCCTTCCCCGTTGGCTTTAGGGTCTGCATGACCTGTCTTTCCCATCCCACCCCCTTCATCTTCCTCCTCCTGCTGTAGATTTCCCTTTAAATAGTGATCACAGAGGTGACTCATTCCCCAGCCTTGGCCAGAGGTGGGTCTGGCTTGGAGCTGGGGAAGTTTCCAGCAACTTCTTACAGGGGCCACCACTGCAGCCCCTCCCCTGCTACCAAAAAAAAAAAACCCCACCAACACATACCTCTAAGCAAAGGATGAAGGAAATCATAAAAAGCACATTTTTCTAGGGGAAAGGAACAACCACCACACAGTAAACACCCTGTGAGGCTAGATTTGACAGATACCAGGGCTGGGAATCTGAGACACAGCATGTAGGGCTGCAGCTCACTCTCCCGAAACACAGGGTGGTGTCTGGTTCCCCACAGCACTCCACGCTCTGGGCCAGAACCTCCAGGAGACACGAGCCCAAATCCCAGCCTCTCCCCAGTGATTCTTCAATGCTAGCTCACCCCAACAAGTACAGTTTGGAAATCAAATAACTGCAGCAGGTTTTCCAGGCACAGTTTGTTATTTAAGACCAGATCTGAGACACTTGCTTCTGTGTGAGAAGCAGTGGCAAAGGACAGAGGAGAAGAGTGGGCAGAAATAGGCAGAACGCTTTTCCCTTTGACTCGCTCCCTGAGGGCTCTGGCTGAGACAGGAGTGTCCATCTGGGCAGCTGTGTGAGCCCTGAGGGGTTTGCCTGTCTGACTGTGACCTGCAGCCTTCCAGGCCTGCCTCTGGGGAGAGATGTTACAGCACAGCATGGCCTGAGGTCACAGCAGCACTGGTCAGGGCTCTGAGAAGGAACTGAGAGTCCCTTTGGTCTGGAAACAGGTATCACTGGCACACTGAGCACTTGAACTTTATTTTTAGTGTTCCAATTGGGAATCCCAGCAGAGCTGAGGTTGGCAGGAACCTCTGGAGGTTGCCTACTCCAGCTCCTGCAAAGGCAGGTCAGCCACAGCAGGATGCTGCCCAGGACTGTGTCTATCCAGGTTCTAGACATCTCCAAGGATGGAAACTCCACAACCTCCCCAGTTGGCAATGAAGCACCATGCAGCCTCTTGCTAACCCCCTACGTCCTGCAGGATGGCAGAGACCCCAGAGAGATGGGAGGAAAAAAGACAACCAAGGGCCTTGTGGATGTGCGCAAGGTCAGGGGGTGCTTACTCACCAAGCTGCCTGCAGGCACAGACACTCCCTCTGCCACAGGGTCCTCCACCAGCTCCAGCATTCCCCTCCATGGGTTGCTAGGGGACAGCCTGCAGCCTCCCCACGGGCTGCAGGAGGGTCTCTGTCCCCACACACCTCCTCCTCCTCCTCCTCTCTTCTCTCACTGACCTTGGGGTTTGCGTGGTCACTTCCCGTTCCTTCCACCGACCTCCGGACAGGAGATCGAGGTTTGGCCAGCAAGGCTGGCCCAGGGCTGGCAGACTGAGGGAGCCACCCCAGGGTGGGCACGCAGGATGGTTTCATCTCCTTTCCCAGAGGTTTGGGATATGGCCATGTTTCACGGCAGCTCTGCTTTAGCATCCTCCTGGGACCACCATGTCCTGGACCACCATGTGAATGTATAAAACTAGGCTTTTTGGAGCTTTCCCCAGTGTCCATCTTGTGCTTGCAGCTTCCCAATTCCCCTCTGCTGCAGGCTCTGGGGAAGAAAAGCCTCAAACATCCCGTGAGGGTTGGGAATGCTGCAAGAATGGAAGCTCCTGGCAGCAGGTACAGGTGTGTTGATGAGCTCAACACAAAGAAACTCCTCTCCTGCCCTGATTGCAAAAGGGAGAGGTTTCAGGTTTAAACCTCAGCTTTCTGCTCCCAGACCATGTTGTCTCAACAATCAAAACAGTGAACTGAAGCGAAAATTGAGCAGGATTCACCCAGCCCTGTACAAAGCCAGAACTTCCTGCTGAGTATGGCCCAAGGCTCCTGCCAGATGCTCCTGTGTGTGAATCAGCTGCAGCCTTCCTGCGTCTGGGCTGGTCCAGGGCTGGGGACCATAGCATGAGCTGTCAGGCTCAACAGCTCACTCCTGGCTGCCAGCAGGACATGTGGCATCTCCTCAAAGCCTTCTCATGTCCTTGCTGGAGCTCTGAGCCAGCCTAGCCCCCTTGGCAGGGGGGCTGCAGGCAGGAAAGGGATGGAAAGCAGCAGAGGCAGGTGCTCAGACACTGCTGCACAGGGAGATGCTTTGAGGCTGAGTGCCCTCCGTGCCCTGAGGCAGAGGTGAGGGGCTTGTGTGGCTGGCAGGGGGTGAAAGCACAACCTCATTGCCATGGGAGGAGACAGAGTCCCAAATAACTGCTTATAATGCTACCAAACAGGTCTGACCAAAACACTCAAGTGCCCCTGGCCTTAGCTGGAGACCCAGGGTGGGGAGTTCTCCCTTCTCAGCTTGTTTGCTGCGGGGTGGCTATTATTAGGTAAGCCTTGACCCCTCAGGTATGCCAGCCCCATGTCCCAGCACTAGGTACTGGCAGCTGAAACTGTGACTCAGTATCCCCTTGAATCACCCTCCTCCCTGGCACCCACTGCCAGCAGCGAAGAAGGGCTCTGGGCTGGCAGAAGAGGGGCTGGCATGTCCCCAGGGGCTTCTGCAGACCCCGGGGCAGGTATTTGTGGGAAGGAGGAGGGGAGTAAAACAGGGATTGGAGGAGGGAAGATCAGAAGCTGCAGCTGTGCCTGTTTTTCCCTTCTGCAACTGGACTGTATAATCTTTGAATGCCCCATTTCCACTTAATCTGAAGCTGCAGTCCCAGCCCCTTTGGGAAGGGGGGGTGGGGGGGAAGGAAATCCCCTCCCACACAGGAGTAGGCAGCCACTGCCCTTGGTAAGCAGCAAAGAGTACTCAAACCCCTCTGCGTGGAGCAGCTGGTAGAGGGGACAGTCCCTGAGCTGTGGGGCAGCTCTCAGCCCAGGGCCACTGGCCTTGGCTCCATCCCAAAGGCTTGGGGACCCTTTTCCCAGAGAGGGGGAGCTGTGGTCTGGCCCCACAAACAGTGAAGGGGAAATATTAGCATGGGGTGGCTCCAGAGTTTGGCTCCCTCCACACCCCCAGCGCTGGGTGGGACTGTTTTCTGGAACACTTGGGGTTTTGGGTGAGTTTTGGGTGTGATGGCTCTAGAGTGCTTCCCTGCCCTCAGGACAAGGCTGGCTGCACCCAAAACTAGCTGCCTACCAGCCTCCCCCCACCTCGCCTTGGCTCTAGGTGCTCGGGGCACCTGTGGGGAGTCAGTCCTGGTGAGCCAAAAGAGAGTGCAGGACCACTTGCCCAACTGCCCCTGTAGCCTCCAACTCCCACCAACACGTTCTCAAACATGCCCCTTCCGTGCCTCAGTTTCCCCTTCCACAGCCCAGGCTTGAGCCCTCCAGCCTTGCCGCCCATTCTGGTGCCTCAGCTCCAGGGTCCAACAGGGCAGTTCCAGGGCAGGTTTGAGACCAGGAGGGTGACCCTGGAGCCACGGCCAACCCCTCTTTGCCTGCGGGGTCTTGCCAGGCCAGCAGAGCCGGTGCAGGAATGTGGGGCTGGGAGGGTCTGGCTCCTTGGGACAGGCTGTCCCTGCTGCGGGGGCTCACGGGACGGTTCGTCCCCCCGGCAGTGGGATGGGGTGAGCGGAGCAGGATGGCACATCAACCCCCCAGGACAACGCCATGGAGCTGCCGTGGGTGCTGCTGGCTCTGGCTGGAACGGCCACCGGCCTGGGTGACTCCTCTGGGGGGGAACAGGGGCTCGGGGGAGGGGGCTGTGAGGTGGATTCTGCAGGGGTCTTTGCAACCGCAGGGAGGGGGTTATGGGGCTGGGCACGGCTGGGGGTCCCCACATTGCTGCTGTCCCTCAGGTGCTGCTGCTGCTGGCAGCCCGTGAGGCTCTGTTGTGCTGGCACTGGCTCTCATGGGCTCCAGCACAGGTGTAGTCTGGGGTCAGGCGCTTCCTGAGCGGTGCAGGGCACAGGGTCCCCCCACTCAGCGCCTGTCCCCCCAGCTCTGCTGCCCTACGTGCCCCGCGTGCCCGCTGCGGCACTGCCAGGGAAGATCACCGCCACCACCTTCACGCTGGAGAGGCCCCGCTGCATCTTCGACCCACACACCGAGGCCTCTGACACCGTTTGGTTAGCGGTGGCTTTTGCCAACGGTGAGCACCCTCTGCTCCAGCACTGGTGGCCAGGGGACAGGGACAGGGTCAGGGACAGGGACAGAGACAGGGACAGCCCTCGCTCCTCGCTCCCCACCGCAGCCAGGGGACAGGGACATGCTTCCCACTGCAGCCAGGGCACAGGGACAGCCCTCGCTCCAGCACCCACTCCCCACTGCAGCCAGGGGATAGGGACACGCTCCCCATCACAGCCAGGGGACAGGGACAGGGTCAGGGACAGGGACAGAGACAGGGACAGCCCTCGCTCCTCGCGCCCCACCGCAGCCAGGGGCCAGGGACACACCCTCCACCGCAGCCAGGGGACAGGGGCACGCTCCCCACTGCAGCCAGGGCACGGGTCCCTCGCTGCAGCTGCTCACTCCCCGGCTGTGCCACACAGCCTCGGCCACCTTCAGAAACCCCTCGTCCCGGGCCGACGTGCCCCTCTACCAGCAGCTGCCCACCGCCCATTCCTACATGACACTGGAGCTGGCAGCGGCCGCTTACGCCTGCTCAGCGCCCGGCCCCGCTGTGCTGCGGGTGGGGGATGACACGGCGTGTGGAGATCAGGACACCCGGGAGCCCTGCAACGGGCCACTGCCCTCGCCAGGGCCCTACAGGTGAGCCCAGCGGGATAGATTCCCCCCAGATTCCCCACTCAGGGTGTATGTGTCCCCCCTGCCAGCGTCACTGCTGGCCCCATCCCACAGGGTGAAGTTCCTGGTGATGGGCTGCCACGGCCCCAAAGCGGAGACGAGGTGGTCTGACCCCATCCTCCTGCAGAGAGGTACCGGTGGCACTGCCATCCCCCCACCTGTCCCCTGTACCTGCGCAGGGGAGATGCTGGCACACAGCATGGCGTAGTCCTTATGCCATCACCTCAAAACCCAGAAGAGAGAAGCAACCCCTAGTCTCTCCCCGCTGCTCTATCCCTCTCCTTTTCCATCACACCACCCCTGAGCCCCGTGTCCCCCCACATCCCTCATCCTCATTCCAGCCGGCAGCCCAGGCTCCATCGACCCTGTGCCCGCGCGTCGAGGCAGTGCTGTGCTGGTCATCGCCTCCATCCTGGCCAGCCTGGGGGCTGTGCTGGCCGCAGCCGTGCTCGGAGCCGTGGGGTATGGGGCTGCACTGGGTCACACCCAGGGATGGGGAGAGGGGGGGAGGCTTCTATGGGATCCTGGAGACAACACCCCACTCCTCAGCCCCATCAGCAAAGAAAAAGGATCACAGAATCATTTTGGTTGGAAAAGACCTTGAAGCTGATGGAGTTCCAGCCCTCCCCTCCCCCTGCCCAGCCCACCACTAACCCCTGGCCCTCAGCATCTCAGCTCCAAGGCTTTGGGATCCCTCCAGGGCTGGGCACTGCCCCAACTCCCTGGGCAGCCTGGCACAGGGGCTGACACCCCTCCGAGGAGAAAAGCTCTTCCTCAGCTCCAATCTCAACCTCCCCTGGGGAAACTTGAGCCCATTTCCTCTTGTGGACATAGATCTGGAGGTGTTTTTAAGATTTAAAACGCCTTTTTTTTTTTTTTGTTAAATCAGGGAGTTGGAAGGAGCAAGAGCCCCTCAGCAGCGGTCGGCATGGGGAGGGGTTGGCAGAGCCCCATGGACCCCAGCTGACCCCTCTGCTTGTCTCTCCCTGCAGCGCTGAGGTGTGGAGGTCCCTATGCCGGAGGGATTCGGGGACCAGCGCCTTCACCTGCAGGTCCTACAGGACCCACCACATCCCCCCAGCCCTGCCGCAGCCCCTGCCCCCCAGCTGCAGGTGCAGCCCCCCAGGACTGCGCTGCTTTGGCCCCAAGTCTCCTGTTCCCTGTTCTGCTGAGTAAATTCTCACTGTACATCTTTCCCTGTCTCCTCCTTGTTCAGACGTGTGACAGTGACCCCCACACAGCATCTGCCATCCCGCTCAGCCATGCAGGGCTGGAGATGTGGAGGATTAGGGCATTGGACTTCCCCAAAACCACCTGGGGTCTTGTCTTGGTTGCACTTGGCGTTTAGGGGTGGGAGGGGGGTGAAACATGCTGGCACCAGTGGGGATCTACAGGGAGCTCTGAGGTGGGCATGACCCTGGGGTTACTCTCTGTCCCCCATTGCCTGGTGAGTGCTGCTGCCCACCCATGCCAGGAGCGTGGCAGTTCTCAGCACGCCCTGCGGTGGGCACCCAGGCGTACGAACTGTTCCCTGGGGAAACGAGCCCAACCTGTTTGCCCTGGGCCCGTGGCCAGCACAGGAATGTGGGCGGTTGGCAGCCGCAGGTGGGTCCCTGGGGACAGAACCCGGGACACCCGCATTCACTCCCGTCTCAGCACCCGCACGCCTGCACCATGCTCCCGCTGCTCCTCCTGTTCCTGGCAACAGCCTACGGCCTGGGTGAGTCCAACAGCACCAGCGGGATGGGCTGGAGCTCCCCGCTGCGCCCTGCTTATGGGGGTCCCCTGTCCACGGGCACCTGCTACAGGGCAGCTGATGCCCTCCCCTTTGCCCTTATCCTGGGTGCCATCCCCAATGTCCCTGGGGTCCCTTCCTGGCTCTGCTGGCACAGTATGAGTGCTCTTGCAGGGGTGCTCCCCAGCGTGATGGCTTGAGGTATCTTTGTTGCTTCTTTGCATGAGCCGTGTGTCTGAGCCCAAACAGGAGCGGGGGCAGGCAGCTGGGATCACAGGGGTCAGCTCCCTCCTGGCCCCTGCCCATGCTGACTCCTGCTGGTCAAAGCCACCGCTCAGGGGTTGCACTGGAGGGTGTCTGTACCCTCTGCTGCACCTCCCTTGGCTTCTCACCACAGAAGAGATCCCGTACACACCGGTCCCCGCCAGCTCCTCCCTGGGGGGCCTGACAACCACCTCCACCTTCCTGCTGGAGCAGCCCCGCTGCGTCTTCAACAACACCTATGCCAACGCCATTATCTGGCTGGTGGTGGCCATCCCTGAGGGTAGGTGGGGTGCAGGGAGACTCTGAGGGAGCAGCTCCTCCTGCCCCTCATACCCACAGGGTCCCTCCTCACCCCCATTCCCATCCCCACAGCCGTACCCACCTTCAACAACAGCGTGGGGCCGGGGACCCCCGAGAGGGCATTCCAGGGGTTTCCCACCAGCGCCCCTGCCTACATGACCCTCAACACCACCCTGGACAACTATCCCTGCCCCACATCTACTGGGGAGATCACGGTGCTGCGTGTGGGCAGTGAGACCAGCTGTGCCAATGATCCAACGAGACCCACCTGCAACGGCCCCCTGAGCAGTCCTGGGCCATACCAGTGAGCTTCTCACAGGAACATCCCCCCCCCTGCAAGCTGCCAGCAGCCCCCCTGCTCATGGGAACGTGACCAACCTCCTCTCCCATCCCAGGGTGAAGTTCCTTGCTCTGGAGGACTCCAAGCCTGTGGCTGAGACATTCTGGTCAAAGCCCATCACCCTGAAGAAAGGTACTGCTGCAGGGCTGCTTGTCCTGCCCCTTGCACTCATCCTGCAGCATTTGGGAGTGGGGAGGAGGGTGCAGGGTGGTCCCAGGGGTCTGTAAGCAGCCAGGGAAACTGAGGCAGGGCATTGCTGTGGATCCTGCCAGGGTATGATGGCACTGTGCCATGGCACATTGTGTTTCCATGGTGCATTTGCACGCTGGGGTTGCCTACGAAGGCACCGTGCCCCGGCTGGGTCTCCTGCTCTGCCCTGGGCTGCACATCCCTCTCCCTCCTTTCCCAGCCAAGCAGCTCAGCAGCATCTCCACGATGGGCGATGGGCACAGCGCTGGCATGATTGCCCTCACCACCATCCTCTCCATCCTCTTTGCCATCCTGCTGGCCGGCCTGCTAGCCATGCTGGTCTTCTATGGGTGAGTATCAGCCCTGTGCCTCCTCCTTCATGGCACCTAGGAGCTGGGACCTGCATCAGAGGGTGACACCAGCACCCCGTGACCCCCAGCCTCATCCCTCACCCCTTCATTCCCTTCCCAGCTCAGACACCTGTGGCGGCAGCAGCAGCTTCAGGAAGCCAGAGGCGGTGATGGTGCAGCGATACAACACCCACCACGTCTATGACCAGACAGCTCCCCGGCTCTGAGTCTCCCCACAGCCATCCCCCAGCACCACTCCACCTTCTCCCCCCACTCCCAGGCACCCACGGGTGCCCTCACCATTGCACTACCAGTGTCACAGAGTCACAGAGTGGGTAGGAGTTGGAAGGGACCTCTGGAGATGATCTAGTCGGTGGCACGATGCCCACTGCTGCAGGGGCACGGCCAGAGCTGCCCCGTGGACTGGAAGCCACAATGGAGTGGGAGATTAAAGGCCTTTCTGCATACTTTGTGCCCAGTCTCTGCCTCCTGTTTGTCACCCCCCACAAACAGAACCCACCGAAACCTGCCTTTCTCCAGCAGCTGTGGGGAAAAGCATCTCTGTGCCCCCACACAGGGCTCTGAGCCCCATCCCTGGGTGTGGGATGATGCCACCCGAGGCAGGATGCGGCCAGAGGTGCTCTGGCGTGGGAGAAGCATTTTCACACCCAGCATGGGGGACACTGTGCCACCTGCACCCACTGCCAAGGGGGAAAAATCCCCTGTGAGGCAGGGAGGGGACAACAGCCCTGGCGCTGAGGTGAGTGGCATAGAGATGCCTCCAGGAGTGGGGTATAGGGGGGATGTTTCTCTCCATTC
This sequence comes from Urocolius indicus, assembly GCA_013401255.1. Lineage (NCBI taxonomy): Eukaryota > Metazoa > Chordata > Aves > Coliiformes > Coliidae > Urocolius > Urocolius indicus. The sequence continues at coordinate 92,332 of WBNH01006898.1, read as the reverse complement.
CTCTTCACCCCACAATGATTGCTCGCTGGCCAAACCCAGAGGAAGATCTCTCCCAGGACAGAGCTGGCCCAATCCTGCCCGGCTGCTGCTGATGTTCCTCTGCTAGCCACAAGATGGCAAGAGGGGACCAGCGGCCCAGGGCCTGATCCTGCACCGCCGCGTGGGTCCCTGATCCTGCACCAGGGAGTCTGGGGCCTCATCCTGTCCTGAGAGAGGGGGAGTGAGCGCCCTGATCCTGCAGCCTGAGCAGGATGAGACTGTCCTGGTGCTGAAGAAGAGAAGCCTGGAGAGCATTGCAGGTGGCCGGGGCGGGTGCGCCGTGTGTGTATATCCATCAGCTACACACACTTTGCATTACACACATTAAACCTTCCCGTGGGCGCCGTGCGAAGGGCAGCATCGCACTTACACCTCATCCCGGTCACAGTGCCCTTACCGGGCTGTCCTGACGCAACCCGAGGGGGTGGGAGCAACCTGTCCCCATCCTCCTCCCGGCTGCCGCTGCCAGGAGCCGGCCTCCATGGAGCTCAGCCACGGCAAATCAAACCAACCCGGCCGCTGCCCTCTGCGCGGAGCCGCCGGGATGCAGCCGGGGGATGGTTCCCCACCGTCCTGCCCCGTGCCCAGACACCCGCCACCCGCTTTCACCCGCGCCGGGGCTCGGAGCTGCTGCGGGGATGCGGGAGGGCTGTGTCCGTGACGTCGGGGATGGTCCCCGAGGAGGGACACCCGGCCCCGGCCGTGTGCGGGGGCTGCAGCCGGGACACGGCGGTGGCGGCGGGGCTGCCCCTGTGCCGCTGTGCGGGGTGGGGGGGGCTGCAGAGGACAGAGCAGCGTGTCCCCGGCCTGTCCCCGCGCCAGCCCGGCACAAATGCCAAGGACCGGCGCTAAGCCTCGGCTTTGGGGACGAGCCCTGCAGCCGAGGACCCCTGTCCCCGCTCCTGTGCTCATGGTACCGCGCACCCTACCGCCACCAAAATGCCACCGACCCCTCCGGGAGGGTGCAGGGCTTCGACATGAATAAAGTGAAGCAACGGGGGCTGGGGCTCGGGGCTGGGCCGTGGGCTGCAGCCCCCAGGCTCCGCGGAGAGGTGCGGGGGGCGGCAGGGACTCAGTGTGTGTCCGCTCCTGAGATGCCGAGACGAGCTCCCGAGGGTCGCACCACCAGCCCGGGCACGGCGGCGGATGCCGGGGCTGAGCGGTACCGGGGGATGTCACTGGCGGGTCCTGGGACCTGAGCGGTACCGGGGGCTGAGCGGTACCGGGGGCTGAGAGGTACCGGGGGTGTCCCTGGCTGAGCGGTACCAGGAGCTGAGCGGTACCGGGGGGTGTCTCCGGCCGAGCGGTACCGGGGGATGTCCCTGGCTGAGCGGTACCGAGGGGATGTCACTGGCGGGTCCTGGGGGCTGAGCGGTACCGGGGGCTGAGCGATACCGGGGGGGTGTCCCTGGCTGAGCGATACCGGGGGCTGAGCGGTACCGAGGGGATGTCACTGACGGGTCCTGGGGGCTGAGCGGTACCGGGGGCTGAGCAATATCGGGGGGGTGTCCCCGGCTGAGCGGTACCGGGGGGGTGTCCCTGGCTGAGCGGTACCGGGTGCTGAGCGGTACCGGGTGCTGAGCGGTACCGGGGAATCTTGGTCCGCACGAACCCAACCCCGCTCAGCCCCGCGTGGGCTCCGCCCCTTATCCGACGGCTGCCAGAATCACCCAATCGCAGCCCGGGACAGGGCCCTGGGCCCCGCCCCTTCTCGCGGCCCGCGCGCTGATTGGCGGCCGGCGGCGTCGGCCCGCACATGGGTGCGGGTGCCGGTGCCGCGGGTTCGAGGCCCCGCTCCGCCGCCCGCCCGCCATGGCCCGGCGCAGCGCGCTCACCATCCGCATCGTGGAGGGCAGGAACCTGCCCGCCAAGGACATGTGAGTGCCCTCGGCGGAGTCGGGAGGGGTTTGGGGGTGGCATCCCCGGGAGGGAGATTCTCTGTCCCAGGAGTGCTGTGAGCTGTTCCCCTCCAACAGGTCCTTATTTTTGGGGGGCACTCCCCGGGGCGGCTTTGGGGTACCCCTCTGGCTTTGGAGGCTTGCCCAGAATAGCTTGAGGTCACCCCGGCAGTGCCTGTGCTGTGGGAGTCCCCTCCGGGATGGCTTTGGGGTCCACTTGCATTAGGGTTTCTTCCCAAGGTGGCTTTGGGGTGCCACTTGTTTTGGAGGTTCCCTCAAGGATGGCTTTGGGATCCCTCTTGCATTGGAGATTCCCTCCAGGATGGCTTTCGGGTTGCTTTGCACTGGGGGTTCCCTCCAGGATAGATGTCTTGGGGATCCCCTTGCATTGGGGATTCCCTCCAGGATGGTTTTGCGTACCCCCAGAAGTTCTCAGTGCTTTGGGGGTTCTCTCGGGAGCACTTTACTGTCCCTTTGCTTGGGGACACCCACTGTGATGGCTTTGAGGTGGCCTCCCAGAAGCACCCAGCACTTTATGGGGCTCCCTCTGTGTTGCCACCATGCAGCCCCCACCTGCAGCTGGCCCTGGAGCTGAGCCCTTGGGGAGTGCTCCCAGCCATGAAGCAGGACCCTTGCTACAGCCATCCCCCAAAACGAGTGGGGGGAACCCTGGAGCCCTGTCCCCTGTCCCTGCTTCATTCCCAGCCCCAGTGCAAGCCCAGCTGGCTGCAGTCCAGGGAACTCCGCTGGCAGCCCCCCAAGGACACCCCACGGGGCATTGTTCTCATCCTTATGGGGTGGGATATGGGGACAACGCTGGGGTGGGACAGGGGGACAGCACCGAGGTGGTGAGTGGCTGCCGGGCAGGGTCAGTGCTGCCGGAAAACAGCAAAAATCCCCGTGGCCGTCATGGAAAAAAGAGGATAAACAAGGAAAGAAAGATGACTTCTGGGTTTGTTTGTTTTTTTTCTCCTTCTTTTTTTAAATACTGTGTGTTAGGGACTGATTTGTAAATCCCTTGGCACAGCGCCCTGCCCGGAGCTGGAACCAGCGCGGGGAGCCCCTGGGGTTTGGGGAGCCTCTGGGGTTTGTGCAGCCTCTGGGGTTTGGGGAGCCTCTGGGTTTTTGGCAGGCTCTGGCTTTCGGGAGAGCGGCTGGCAGAAAGCTGCCGTGCCACAACACCCGGAGCAGAGCTCTCCGGATCACAGGCTTTGGGACGCAGCCTGGGAGAGGGGAAACCCGAGCGCTGGATCCGACGCTCTCGCCCGCCGCCGCCTGACCTTGGCCACGGCTGATCCCCGTCCCCCTCCCCTGCGGACAGGGGCTCCTGAGATCCAGTTGCTCTGCCCTGCCAAGGTGCAGCTTTTGGGATCGCTGCCCATATCCCCGGGGGAAATCCCTCTGCGGGGTGGCAGCAGCAGCCCCGGGTGATGGGGCAGCCTTGAAGCCCCGTGGGGTTCCCCAGCTCCTGCAGCATTCAGCAGCGGGAGTCGCAGGAGCAGGATTTGGCTGATGTCGCTGCGGTTTGGGACCCACCCTGATGCCACCCTGCTCCCAGGGAGCTGTGCCACTTGCCAGTGCCACTTGCCAGCCCCTCCTCTGCCTCTGGTGATTTCCCTGGGGCTCTGCCCGTGGGTCTCCCACCTCCTCCTGACGCAGAAGAACCACTGTTTGGTTTTACCTTCCGAGCCAGTGCCCGCCCAGCACAGGGCTTGGCGCTGTACAGCCACAAACCCATGAAACTGCCCATAAAAAGGCAGGAAACCCCCCTCCTGCTTTCCCCCTCCAGCACGTCACAGCCTAAAGCCGGGGCTGGAGCTTGGGCACAGAGCTGCAGCAGCATTGCCCTCATCCTTCCCAGCCCACAACACAGCGAGAGCATGAGCCTCCTCCCACCTGAGGGCTGCAAAATCCTCCCCTCCATCTTCATCGCAGGAAAGCAAGGGGAAAGATGTGCTTTTTTTCTTCTCTATGCTCTCCCCCTCTCTCCGTGGGCTGGGCAAAGCCGCGCCGCCAGCTGCGCCACTGAGAGCTCTGTGCCTCAGCCCCACTGCTGACTGCTGGGATGGCTGGCTGCATGTTTATTTCCTTCCCCCTCCTAATTTATACCGTGCCATCAGTCTTTCAGCCTTCATTTCCTCTTTTTAAAGCCCAGCCTTCTCCTTTCCCAGCTCCTTCCCCTGCAGTAAACTCTCTGCAGCTGCCCATGCCGGTGTGGAGGGGCCAAGGGTGGATGAGCCAAGCAAACATCAGCAGGATGCCCAGTGCCCACTGAGAGCTTGCAAGCCTCTGAAATCTCTCCCCCAATCCCTCCTAGGTGCTGGTTATCATCCAGGGACAGTGATGCTGCACAGATGATGTCACTTGGTTCCCCTCCCACCTTTGGAGCAGGGATTGATCCCCCCCGATGTGGATCACAGGCTCCCAGGCAGCTTTGGCCACATCCTACAGCCCGTGGAGGGCAGATTTTGACAGTCCTGTGTTTTAATTCCCGGAGCACATGATGCCTGAGTAGTGCAAAGGCAGCTTCATGGCACCCTGCATCCCAAGGGCCACAGAGCAGTCTGTGTGCTCAGAACGTCCCTATGTTGGGGAGGAGGTTTTCCCGCTGCTGGGTCGAGGCAGCTCCCATCTGGAGCCTGCCCTGCGTTGCCAGGCAGGGCTCAGGTGAGCAGATGTTCCCTTTCTGCCTGCCTGCTCCCTGCCCGCTCCATGGTTTGCATAAGGCAGGAAATGTCAGCAACACCCTCTGGTTAATGGCTCTTCACCTACCACCTTCATTAAAACCCTGTGGGGATGTGGCTGGCGATGGCAGCAGCTCTTAGCAACCCCTGAGCTGCCAGCACCATCGTGACCCAAAATGCCTGGGGGGGATGGGGATGCCAGTGGGGCATCCAGGATGCACACCCCAGAGAAACCCTCAGCAGCTGTGTTTCACAGGGCAGGGGGCACCTAAACCCTTCTAATCCCCCAAACTCTTGTAATCCCCCAAACCTTTTTAGTCCCCCCAGCAGCTGACACTCAACTCCCCCGGTTTTGGGATGGGGAAATCACTCACTCTGTCCTCAGGGCTCCCAAACCCCACCCCTGTGCATCCCACTCTTCTCCAGGACACCCATGGCTGCTAACGAAGGGCTGGTGTTAATGAGCAGCCTGTGCTCTGTGCCTGCTGCCTGCAGGACAGGAGCCACAACCTTTCCCTGCTCTTGGCCAGCACCGGGGTCCTGCTGACTCCTCTGCCTCTGGCCAGAGCCCCCACCCCTGTCTGAGTCCTCTCATTTCCCATGAACCGAGGCAATGAGCAACGTAAAATGGTGATTAGTTTTGATTTCATTGAGAGTGATGGCTTGAGTTGTCCCTGGGGAGGAAGCAGGGGGAAGGCAGAGCATCGTGGGCAGCTGTCAACAGCCACCTCAGCACGTGCTGCCTGCCCTTTGCACCCTCTGCCGTGTCCCCAAGGGATGTCCCCATCCCTACAGAGGTGTTGGGGCTCTGGGGGCACCCCAAGGCTGCTGTGGCCTCACTCACAGTGTTTGCAATGAGGCTGCAGGTGCCCAGAGGCTGTTTGGAGGAAAGGGTGGGTTTTGTTTGTTCCTCACCTTCCTATTTGGAAGAGGAAATCCACATTCAGCTGCCAGCACACGCTCAGGGATGTTTCCCCAGGCTGGGGGCAGGGTTGAGGGCTGTGTTCCTGCAGCCACAGCCACATCCACCTACTGAAGTCTTTGGCTTCTGGGGGTGCCAGCACCCCAGAGCCTTGGGGTGTCTCTTCCAGGTTCCTCCTCTGCAGGAGGAGGTGAGGGGTTGCCAGGGCTGAAGGCTTTGGTTGCCCATGACCGTGGAGCCCCATGGGGTTGGGGTAGGGGGCCCAGGGCCATGGCTAGTGGCACTGAGCCATGCTGTGTCCTTCCAGCACAGGGAGCAGTGACCCATACTGCATCGTGAAGATCGACAATGAGGCCATCATCAGGTGAGCAGCTCCTTGTCCCTACTGGTCCCCAAACCTGCCAGCACACCCAGGTTGCTCCATCCCCCATGTCTTGCCTGCCCAGAGCCATGAGACAGGACAAGGACCCATCCTCTGCCAGAGCCGAGCTGTGTCAGCAGGGCTGGGGAGGTGTCCCTCCTCTCACTGGTGCCATCTGCCCCACAGGACTGCCACAGTATGGAAGACACTGTCCCCATTCTGGGGTGAGGAATATGAGGTGCACCTCCAGCCCACCTTCCACAGCATCTCCATCTATGTCATGGATGAGGATGCACTCAGGTACCTGTGGGGCTGTGAGGGGTCCTCATGGGGACTCAGGGGTTGGTGGCTTTGGCTGCCTGCATGCTCAACTCCACTGTAGGCACCAGAGAATCCACACCTGGCTGTGCTGCCTTGGGCTTTGGGACACAAGTGATTTCCTGAGGTTACCTTCCAGCTGGCAGCAAAGGGGAGGCTGACACACTGCATGGCCCCATTCCAGGAAACCAGGGCACCTTGTAGGACAAGATTTCTCTAGGATAAGAGGAAACAGCCTCAAGTTGCCCCAGGGGAGGTTTAGATTGGAGATGAGGAAGATTTTTTTTTCACTGAGAGGGGTGCCAACCCCTGTGCCAGGCTGCCCAGGGAGCTGGGGCAGTGCCCAGCCCTGGAGGGATCCCAAAGCCTTGGAGCTGAAGTGCTGAGGTCCAGGGGTCAGTGCTGGGCTGGGCAGGATGAGGGGAAGACTGGGACTGCAGCAGCTTCAAGGGCTTTTCCAACAGAAATGAATCTGTGAGTCAGTGGTTGTTGTGCCCCTCAAAAGACAGAAGGAGGGGCTGCCCTGCCCAGGGCTCCACTCCCACTCCCTGTCCTGCCCCTGGCTTTTGTTTTCCAGCCGTGATGACGTTATTGGGAAGGTCTGCATCACCCGGGACATGCTGGCAGAGCACCCCAAGGGTAGGGGACGCACCTCCCACCTCTGCTTAGAGACAGTCCCTGAGGACCCCTCAGTGACTCCCCCATGAGAGTGTCCCTTTTCCCACAGGCTACAGCGGCTGGGTGAGCCTCAGCGAGGTGGATCCCGACGAGGAGGTGCAGGGAGAGATCCACCTGAGTGTGGAGGTGCTGGGGGGCCAGGTCAGCCGGAGGCTGCTGCGCTGCACTGTGCTGGAGGCCAGGTGAGGAGAGGACAGGGGGTGACAGGGGTCTCACCTCCTGGCTGCTCCCTGACTCACTTTCCCCATTGCATATGGATCTTCTCAGTTTTCTGCCCTTGAGGGCAGAGCATCCTCCTCACTACCCTGCAGCTGACAGGGGTCCTGGGGCAGGATCCACCTTGTCTGGTGGTCTTCAGGGTGTGCATCTCGAGATGCTGAGGGACTGAGGAGGGGAGTGGGGTGCCAGGGGTGCCCATAGGTATTTTTGGAGGATATTGGAAAATTCCCCCTCTCTTTGGCAGGGATTTGGCCGGGAAGGACCGGAATGGTGCCTCCGACCCCTTTGTCCGCTTGCGCTACAATGGGAAGGTGCAGGAGAGCACCGTGAGTACCACTTCAGCTTATCACCATCCCCCAAGCTGCCAGTGGGTGCAGGTGAAACCATCCCACTGGGAAGCCCAAACTTCAGCCAGGAGCCATCCCTGTCCCTCGGTGGCATCCCCAGCTCGGTGTCCCTGGGCTGGGTGTCAGATCCAGCCGGTGAAGGGGAGGTGAAGCTGTTGCCTTTGCAGGTGATCAAGAAATCCTGCTACCCCCGCTGGAACGAGACCTTTGAGTTTGAGCTGGCTGAGCCTGCTGGGGAGAAGCTCTGTGTGGAGGTGTGGGACTGGGACCTTGTCAGCAGGAATGACTTCTTGGGCAAGGTGAGCCTCCCAACTCCATCACTGCTGCTGGGGACCCTGCCTGGCTGCTCACCCAAGCCCCTCCTGCCTTCCCCTCCCAGGTGGTGTTCAGCATCCAGGGGCTGGAGGCAGCTGGGCAGGAGGAGGGCTGGTTCAGGCTGTGGCCAGACAAGTCCAAGCCACGGGAGGATGAGTGAGTCTCAGCACAGGGGCATTGGGATGTGCCACAGGTGGGCCTGGTGCCCACAGGGGTGTTGGGGAGAGGGTGGTTCCTGGGAAGCATCATCCCTTTGGAGGTACAGCTCTTGGAAATGCCCTTGTCTAGGGGCTAAGGGCACAGGGCAGCCCACCTGCCTGCCCCAGCTTTCCCAGGCTGTTGAGTCACCTCCTGCTCAGTGAGGTATCCTCCATCCCTCCATCCACACACCCTGTGTTCCTGCAGGCACCAAGGCAGCCTGGGCTCACTGCAGCTGCAGGTGAGGCTGCAGGATGAGACGGTGCTGCCCTCCTACTGCTACCAGCCTCTGGTCCAGCTCCTGTGTCAGGAGGTGAAGTCAGGGCGCCAGGTGAGATGGTCACTTGAAGCCCTGCCAGGACTCTCACCTTCCTCTGGCTCTCTGCTGGGACATGTGTCCCACTTGGACCATCACAGCGCGGTGCCTCTTCCCCCTAGGACGGCCAAGTGCACTTGGTCACCCTCCTGGATGAAACCACCACGGCCGAGTGCCGGCAGGAGGTCGCCATCAACTTGGTCAAACTCTTCCTGGGCCAAGGGCTGGTCAAGGAGTTCCTGGACCTGCTCTTTGAGCTGGAGCTGGCCAAACCTTGTAAGGCTGGGATGGGGAGTGGGGCTTCCAATCATCTCCTGGGGCTGCAAAACCTCTGGGACCTTGCAGGATGATTTCGTGTGGTGGGTGGGTGATGGCCGAGGTTCAGCCATCATGTTGTACTGAGTGAGGATCTGTTGTGCTCATCCCCAGCAACTCATGAGCTAAAGTTGGCTGAGGTTGGTTTGAGGTCAGGAAGTCCCTGTAACTCCCATGAAAATGGCCAGGGGTGGAGAGCAGAGCCTCTGTGAATGTCCCCCATGATTGCAGCTGCCCAGTGGGTGCCCTGTGGCTGCTTCCCCAGCCACACACCCTCTCTTGTTTTGCAGGTGAGCCCAACACTTTGTTCCGCAGCAACTCTCTGGCCTCAAAGTCGATGGAGTCCTTCCTCAAGGTGCCACAGCACTTGAAACCGGCACTTCCCACGTCACCCTGGCCCTGGCTTGTCCCCACTGGTGCATTTCCCAGGGGGAGGACTGAAAGGGGCTGCGTCTTCCCCTGGGGCTGGGAGGTTGGGTGACCCTTATCAGGCTGTTTGGGGGTGTCAGGTGCTGTGGCCATGCCCCCCATCAGCAGCCCTCACGCGGTCCCTTGGCAGGTGGCGGGGATGCCCTACCTGCACGGCGTCCTGGGCCCCATCATCACCCGCGTCTTCGAGGAGAAGAAGCACGTGGAGCTGGACCCTGGCAAGGTGGAGAGCAAAGATGTCGGGTAAGAGGCACATGGGGTGGTGGGACGGTGGGGCCCTGGCCGGGGGGCTGATGGTGCTGGTGCCCACAGGTGCTCGGGGCTGCACAGGGTACAGACGGAGGGGGAGGTGATCGAGCAGGGCCGCCAGCACCTCCAGTCCTACCTGAGCGAGCTGCTGGATGCCATCAGCAAGTCAGCCTCGATGTGTCCACCTGTCATCCGCGCCACATTCCGGCAGCTCTTCCGGCGCGTCGGGGAGCGCTTCCCTCAGCACCAGGTCAGGCTGTGCTGGGGAACGGGCTGGGGGGTGAACAGGGACATCCCCATGGGACAGGGTGCACTGGCTGCAGTCCCCAGCTTCCCACTGTGACAGGGGGACAGCAGGGCCACGAGACACCCAACCAGCTCCTGCGTGCTGGCGGTCAGCCCCTTGTCCCGGGTGGTGCCTGGGGATGCCCCATGCTGGGACAGACCCTCACTTGTCCCCTCACCTTTGGCTGCAGCACGCCAAGTTTGTGGCTGTCACCAGCTTCCTCTGCCTCCGCTTCTTCTCACCGGCCATCATGACCCCCAAGCTCTTCCACCTGCGGGAGACACATGCCGACGCGCGCACCAGCCGCACGCTGCTGCTCCTGGCCAAGGTGGGATGAGGGCACTGGCGGGGTGCTGTCACACAGGTGACGGGGGTTTTTTGGGCTGCCTGGCAGCTTCCCACGGGTCTGTCACCACTGACACTGCCGTCCCCGGGGATCTTCAGGCTGTTCAGATGGTGGGTAATATGGAGCCGGCGGCTGGGAGGGCCAAGGAGGCTTGGCTGGCCCCGCTGCTGCCCGCCCTGCAGCAGGGCATCGCCCAGATGAAGGACTTCATCACCCGGCTGGTGGGGATGGAGGAGGAGGAGGAGGAGGAGGAAGCTGAAGGCTGGCCTCTGGCCCTCCCCAGTGCAGTAGTAAAGGAGGGGCTGCTCTTTGTCCACAAGACGCGGGGCAAGGGGCCGCTGCTCGCCGCCGCTGCCAAGAAGCTCCACTTCTGCCTCACCGGGGAGGCCCTCAGCTTCGGCAAGAGCCCCGGCGCTGAGGTAGGAGGGTGCTGGGGGCGGTGAGGGGGGTGGCAGCGTGGGTGGAATCGACCTCCTTGTGTCCTGTCCCTGTCCCCATCAGCGCTGCGGTGCCATCGCCCTGGCCGACATCCTCGCAGCAGAGAAGGTGGAGGAGAAGAGCTTCGGGAGCTCCCACGTCATGCAGGTGGTGTACACGGACACGGGCGGGCGGCAGGAGACGGCCTACCTGCAGTGCAAGGTGGGATGGGGATGGGAAGAGCCCCCCCCCCCACCCCAAGGGTGGATCCCAGGACCCCCCTCCTCACCATCCCCTTCCCCACAGAGCGTCAATGAGCTGAATCAGTGGCTGTCGGCGCTGCGCAAGGTGTGCGGCAACAACCCCCGTGTGCTCCGCACCTACCACCCCGGCGTGTTCCGCGGGGACAAGTGGAGCTGCTGCCACCAGCGTGAGAGGACAGGTACAGGGGAGGGGGCTCAAGACCCCTACGGGGGTGTTTGGGGGTGTTCCCCCAACCCTGTGAGCCCCCTGTCCCCCAGGGTTGGGCTGCGACCGGACCCGGCACGGCGTCACCCTGAAGGACTGGAGTGACCCCCTGGACCCTGCCGCAGAGGCACAGAGGCTGTTCCAACACCTCCAGGGCCTTCGAGGGACCCTCAGGTGAGCTCCTGCCCCAGGGCAACTCCTCCTGTGCCCCCCCTTCCTCCCGCCAAGCGGCTCATCCCTCTCTTCCCCCTCTCCTTAGGGACAAGTACTGGGAACTGCTGGAGCCAGAGGATGCCCAGAATGGCCCCCGGGATGAAAGTAGGTTTGGGGGAGGTGGGGATTTTGGGGACTCTGTTGGGAATAATCTGGTTGAGACACATCCCTGGGGGTTGGGGGAGGACTGTGGTGGTTGCGAGAGGGGTGCAGGGTCTCATTGCTACTCCCTACCCTGCAGGCACCCCCCTGCCCGAGGGGCTGAGCCGGCTCTTCAGGGTGCTGGGGGACCTGGAGAGCTGCCACCGCCGGGCACAGCCCCCGGATCCCCCGACGCCCACCCTGCTGCAGCTGCAGACATGAGGACCCCGCAAGGTTCACACGTGGAGACCACCGTGACGGCAATAAAGGCACTTGGTACCCTCCAGCCATATCCTGTCGCTCTGTGGTGGGGAAGCCGCCGGCTGCGGGGCAGCGCTGGGCTTGGGACTGGGTAAAGCAGCGGCGGTACTGGTGGTACTGGTGACGTTGGTGAGCCAGCGGGTGTCAGTGGTGGTTCTACTGGTGGCAGCAGTGCTGCCGGGCACTGGTAGCGGTGCCAGTGGTGTTTCTGGTGGTTGTGGTGTCACTGGTGGTGGCGATGCTCTCGCCGTCGCTGCTGGCTGCGGGCACTGGCGCCACCAGCGCATCAGCTGCTGCCCGTGTCACCGCTCGCTTCGCCTGGTGACGTCGTAAANGAGGTAACGACCCGTCCCACGTTCCCCTTAGGATCTCCATCAACAAGGACACGAAGGTGCCCAACGCCTGTCTGTTCACCATCAACAAGGAGGATCACACGCTGGGGAACATCATCAAGTCGTGAGCAAAGCGGGGAGGGAGTCAGGAGTCGGTTTTGGGGGGGGGGGGGNTGCGGGGCAGCGCTGGGCTTGGGACTGGGTAAAGCAGCGGCGGTACTGGTGGTACTGGTGACGTTGGTGAGCCAGCGGGTGTCAGTGGTGGTTCTACTGGTGGCAGCAGTGCTGCCGGGCACTGGTAGCGGTGCCAGTGGTGTTTCTGGTGGTTGTGGTGTCACTGGTGGTGGCGATGCTCTCGCCGTCGCTGCTGGCTGCGGGCACTGGCGCCACCAGCGCATCAGCTGCTGCCCGTGTCACCGCTCGCTTCGCCTGGTGACGTCGTAAATGACGTCACTACGGCCCCTTTTTGGGGGGGGGTGATGGGGGAAGAGGCTGAAGGCTGCGCCGCGTCCTCCGCACCGCTGGGCAGCGCCACGGCCGCCCCGGGCGGGGACACGGCGGCGGAAGTGACGTCACCAGGGAAACGGCGGCGACATGAACGCGCCTCCGGCCTTCGAGTCCTTCCTCCTGTTCGAGGGCGAGAAGAAGTGAGCGGCAGCGGGGAAGGGGAACGTTTGGCCGGGGGGGGTGGGGGGGGTTGAGGGGGAGGCTCGGGCTCCACCGCCTCAGC
>WBNH01006898.1:62146-79823 GCA_013401255.1 Urocolius indicus | reverse complement strand
GTTGAGGTTGGTAGGTTGAGGTTGGTAGGTTGAGGTTGGTCCCCTCAAAGCATGTCTCGAAAAGCCCAGCAGAAACACGGGGGCACACAAAGCGTTTGTGTTGGTTGCTCACTGCTGCTTTCCCATTGCAGGCAGTTGCTGAAAGACCCCCAGGTGTTATTTGCAGGGTATAAGGTCCCACACCCCCTGGAACACAAAATTATCATCCGTGTCCAAACGACTCCCGATTACAGCCCTCAGGAAGCTTTCACCAATGCCATCACCGATCTGATCAGTGAGCTCTCTCTCCTGGAGGAGAGGTTCAGGGTGAGCATTTATCATTTCCCCCCCCCCGCCTTGTTTTTTTGATTTCTTATTTTCTATTTGTGCTCCTTACAATTAAAAGTTAAGCAAAGGGAAGGATGGTGCATCTTGGAGCTGCTGTTTTAGGTCCATAAATACCTCAAAGCTGTGCAGCATCCTCACATTCTGCTTCTATCAGAGAAACATAGAATCGTTATGGTTGGAAAAGAACTTTTAAGCTCATGGAGTCCCAGCCCTCCCCTCACTCTGCCCAGCCCATCACTAACCCCTGGACCTCAGCTCCACAGCTTTGGGATCCTTCCAGGGCTGGGCACTGGTCCAGCTCCCTGGGCAGCCTGGCACAGGGGCTGACACCCCTCTCAGGGAAAAAAGTTCTTCCTCAGCTCCAACCTCAACCTTCCCTGGGGCTATTTGAGGCTATTTCCTCTTGTCCCCTGTCCAGGCACAGTGGAGCCTGGCTGCTCTGAGGGGTGATTTGTGTGCCCAGCATGGGCTCAGTGGGTGCTCTGGAATTCCCTGGATGGCTGGCAGTGATTTTCCTTAGTAGTGTAAAAAAAAAACTTTTTCTGTTCTTTCAAATTGTTTTTGTTTACTTCTGCCAAAATGCCAGAACAGTATTTTGGGAAGGTTTTTTGAATACCTCTCATCACTCTTGTTCAACTATGCACTTGTATTTAGTCACTAACTTTTTAAGCATAAATCTGCCCAAAAGTACCTCAAGGGTGGATGTCAGGAACAGGGGGTAAGTTTTATCTGTAGTGTCCAATGACAGGACAAGGGGTGTTGGACACAAGCTGGAACACAAGTACCACATAAAGGAGAAACTCCTTTGGTGCCGAGGTGAGGGAGCCCTGGCCAGGCTGCCCAGGAAGGGTGTGGAGGCTCCTTCTCAGGAGGTTTGGAAATCCCACCTGGACACGTTCGTGTGCCCCTGATGGAGGGGAACCTGCTTTAGCAGGGGGTTGGGCTGGATGAGCTGTGGAGGCCTCTCCTCACCCCCATGCTTCTGGGATTCTGTGATTCAAAAGGTTATTCAGCTCAAAGAGGAGTGTCCATGACAGGACAGTGCCTGTGCAGTGCACCAACTCTGTAAATGTGTTTCCAGTTTAAGTCTTATTTTTCTGGATGGGGTGGGGATTTCCACTGATGGTTCTTGTGTTTCACAGAAGTCTATTAGGACTGTTTAAACTAAACCTCCTTCAGCTCAGTAACAACAAGAACTGTTACAATGTGTGTTTGGTTTTGTTTTACAGGTTGCTATTAAAGACAAACAAGAAGGAATTGAGTAAAATGATGCCCCTCAGCATGGGTTGTACTTCTGAGGCAGAACAATGATCAAATGCTGTATTTAAACCTCCATCTCTGGCCAGTATTTTCTCCTTGCCCCACTTATATTTGACAGCAGCAGCGACATTCAAGTTTGTTTGGTTTTTTTTTACTAAACAGGCATTTTTTCCCAAGAGGATAAATGTTTAAGTTTGATGGATAAGTCATTAAAACTAAGTTCTGCTTCATTAATCAGAGCCTTAAGGCAAATATTTGTTGGCAAGTTTAGTGTGAGTTTACTTGCAGAAAGAGAAGCTGCTGGGTGAGGGGGGAGATGAACTCTGTGCTTTCCCTTTCCAAGAAGTCCAGGCACTGCCACCGACTGAACTGGTATTTTGTTTTATTAAGTGTCATTTCTATAAAACAAATGCACAAATTGTGAAAACAGTAAAAGGAAACAGATGTTTACAATGACCTGACGAGTTTAACAAAGTCTTACCTCTGTGTTTTTGCTTCTCTTGCACGTGATAGCTGGTCTAGAAAACACCGTGGTTACATGGGTAACAGTCACTAATACTGCACTATTTCAAAGCACGGGAATGAAACTCTTTGTTACAAGGAACTATGACTTCTTCCAAATTGCTGTTATGTTCACACTGGTCAGAACAACAAGGTATGTGAACGTGGGGTCTGAGACCACGTTGTTTACTAGGACTTCAGGCAGCTGCTTCCCGTTGGCTCGAAGCTCTGGCCACTGCAGGATCTGTAAGGAGAAGAGAGCTGGGGTAGGGAAGGGGTGGGATTGCCTCTGAAGAGGGAGATCAGCAGTTACTGCAAGGCCTGGTTTGATGCTTGGGTTTCTGTGGAATTGGGTTCCCTACCTGAACAAAAAGCCTCTTCCCTTGTCTGAGGGAGGTGGTGTGGCTCTGGGGTACTACCAAGGGAGCAGGGGGGTGGATCAGCCAGGAAAAGGGGAAAACCACTGGGACTGGGCAAGATGGCTGCAAAAAGTTTACACAACACTCGGTCTTGTCCCAGCCAGAGATGCTGAGAGCTGAGGAGCACAGTGGAGTGAGAGACAGTGGGGGTGTGGGCCTTCTTCAGGCAAGGGAGCAGGAACTGCCCCAAGGAGGACTAGCTCCTGAGGCCAGGGAAAGAAAGAAAGGTGTCAGGAGCAGAGGAGGGGGTGAGCCCTTTCCTGGGGGTACCTCAGCCTGGGAACAGCCACTCTTCCCTTGGCCCATCCCAGGGTGGTGCCTGAGTGTTTGTATTGTTGGGTTTTCCAGTTTAACCACCAGGTTTTACCCAGGGCCTTTTCCTTCTGCCAGGAAAAGCTGCCACACTGCAGAAGGCAGGAGCAAACAGCCTTGCCTTCCAGCTCCTCCCTCCCCACACGCTGGGCTCTGTGTGAGATTTGGAAGACGGTCACGCTCTGGAGATTGCTTGGAATTGCTTGTGGGTGTTGGGTGGAGAGAGACACGAGGCTCATTTTGGTGTCAATGAGCTCAGGAGACTGGGGACAGCTGCAATGGAGTGGAGAGGAAGCCCAAAGCTCACCCCAAAGGGAAAAGGAAACCCACCTGTGTGGGAGGGATCCTCCTGTCTGAGCGCTTCCCCTTCGCAGAGCTCCCTGCAGTGGTGTAGTTTGAGAGGTGGTACATCCACACGCTTCCCTTCTCATCACCACAGAACACGTAGGCTTTTGCTGTAAGACCAAAAGGAGAAGCTGGCTGTGGAACTGAGAGGTCGTGCTGCCATACAGCTGAGCTCCAGACAGTGCTGTAGGATCCCCAGCGGACTGTCCTATGTCAGCAAAATGCTCTTTCCAGCACAAATACATTAATCTGCCTTGTTCTGAACAAACTCAATTCATTTAAGATGATCAACTACCTTACTCCAGTAGAGGAAAAAAAAATCCTCAGTGATAAATGGGATCTCTCCTGACTTCTGGAGACTTTTTTAAGGGGTTGTAATATAACAACCAGATGAGGTTTGTCTGTTCCTTGTTAATATTGAAAGCCAGCTGCCTGGTGTGGCATTCCTCCCCCTTCCTTTAGCTCATCCAGAACATCCACACGACCAAGTCCTGTGCTTTGAAGATGCGTACAAGGAAGACTGTAAGGGGTCTGGCTACTGCTACCTCACACAGAATCATTTAAGTTGGAAAAGACCTTTAAACTCATGGAGTACAACCCCTTCCCTCACCCTGCCAAGGTGGGCTGAACTAAACCACATCCTTCAGCAAATAGCACAGCTGTAACCTTTAGGACTTCACTGCTGGAGCTGCAGGCAGTGAGTGCTGGCAGAGGGGAGATCAGGCCCACGCTCTCAGTCAGGGACCGAGGTCCAGGCCCCATCCCCAAACTTCAGGCTCCTCTGGGGGAAGCACACACATAGAATCACAGAATGGGGGTTGAAAGGGACCATTAGAAATCATCCGGTCCAACCTACCTGCTAAAGCAGGTCCCACCTAGATCAGGGGCACAGGAACGTGTCCAAGTGTGTTTGGAAACCTCCTGAGAAGGAGCCTCCACACCCTCCCTGTGCAGCCTGCGCCAGGGCTCCCTCACCTCAACAGGGTAATAGTTTTCTCTTATGTTTTGTGTTGCAGCTTCATCCCATCACCCCTTGTCCTGGCACTGGACACAACAGAAAAAAGTGCTGCCCCATCCTCCTGACACCATTGAGATATTTGTAAATATGACTGAGATCCCCCCTCAGTCTCCTCCAGACTGAACAGCCCCAGGTCCCACAGCCTTTCCTCACCAGGAAGATGCTCCACACACCAGTTTCAAGTCAGCCTTGAGGCGTGTGGCTGTCTCTGCCCCAGAGCAGTGGCCCAGCCTGGCTGCTCAGCCCAGCTGCTGCCTCACCTGGGCAGGTGCTGAGTGTCAGGTAGGACATGTCTGTGGTGGACCACTCCAGCTCAGCCACAATAACTGCTGCTAGTGTTCGCTGACATCCTTTCCCCTTGCTGTCAAAAGACCGACTCCAGCTCCATAAATTGATGCATCCTGGTTTAGAGCTCTTGGAAACTAAGGGAGAGAGAAGGGAGAGGCTGTGGCAGTGGCTGAGAAGGGATGTACCTCGAGACAGAGGCTGCTGAAGGTGATCCAGGCAGACGGTGGACTCGATACCAGCAGCAACTGTGGGCACGTCCTTTACCTATTTCAGGGAAACTGGAGGCTGCCAAGGCAGTTTTAGTCCCATGCTTATGGTTCCTGAAGTGCAGCATAAGCTATTTGGAAAAGCCCATCCCATGCTTTAAGCACTCTCCCAGATGTGGGAACTTCCAATTCCTCTCCAAAAAGATACTGTGGCTACCAGCCCTTGAGGAGAAAGGAGTTCTCCTCCCTTCCACTTAGCACTGCTCTGCCCAGCGTGCTCTCAGGAGTGGGTCCATCTCCTTTTCAGTCCTGCTCAGACAGGGGTTTCCTCCTCTAGCTCACATTTTAGGGAAAGATAAGTGACCCTCGGAGACAATTCATTCCATGTAGCTCCCTCAGTATCTAAACAGGTGGTCACTCCCCCATCCAGTCCCTCTGCTCCTCACACTGCCTTTGGGATGTCTGTGGCTTGGGCTACTATGTTTATACTCACCAATGAGATCATCATTCAGAAAAGCCAAACCATCCACCCTGTGAGATGTTGTCATGTTTCCATCCTCATCAGGAAACTGGAATAGAGCTTCACAAGGCCTAGAGCAGAGAGAAAGGCCAATGACTCAAGACCTGAGTGGGCAGCAGTGGGAGGGCACGTGGGTACAGACCCAGAAGGAAATCCCTGTGTTACTGAGGCTCTTGTCCAACTCAGATAATACCCACTAAATTTACACTTTTGGCCACTTGGATTTACTATGTAACTATATAGTAGTTATATACAGTATATTTAACAAATAATTTAGCAGGAGCCTGTTTGCTGAAAAGGCCTGTTTTACTCCACTTGTTTTTGTGGGCATCAGGATTACTGTATGGCAGCAGGGCATGACTTCAGTTGCTTCTTTCTTGTCCTCTTTTCCCAGCAGTTTCCTGGGTAACCCCACGTAGCAGAATCAGGACAGGCCTTGCTGCCAGACTGGGATCCAGTCCAAGAATCTACACTACTGCAGGATGATCTGCCCTTACATTTTTAGGGGGTTGTATTACACACACATCAGCCTTCCTTCAAACCTGCAACTGCTGTAGGCTGAAGCATCACCAACAGCTCAGGGCTGCTGGCTTTGAACACTCCTTTAGCTAATTATTGCACTAATTGTTTTGTGTCTTTCTGCTACGGGGAGTAGGGTTTAAGTTTGGTAGGCTCCTGCTGCTTTTCCTGCCTAGTCAGAAATAAAGCCTACGACAGCCTCTTCTTGTTACAGAAAGCAAATGCATGTCTCCAACCTTTAGGCCTCACCTGCTTTTTTGGGTCTTATCCAGTTTTATATTCCAGACAAAGCAGCCTCCTTCACAGCCAGCCAGCAGGTACTGCTCAGGGCAGGTGGGGACCAGGGCGAGCCGTAAGGGAATGGAGAACACTTCCAGCACCAGCAGCTGGCTAGAACAAAACAAAGAAGAGAACAAGCAGTTAAGTGGTGCTGTGAGGGGATAGTTACAGGCTGGTGGACTGGCCATGTCTGGGTTTTGAACCTTTACCTTGCTTTGAAACTGTAGTCACAGTCTGGAATCCCAATATCCCAGAGTGCAATTCGCTTGTCATAGGATGCAGCTGCGGGACACAGAAGAGAAGCAGGTAGTGACACCGCTGCTCATCTGGCTCTTCTCATGCTAGCTGGCAATTCTACCTGCGTCACAGGCTGTAGCTCTCTCAGCCTGGGGCATCAGAGGGCCACAGCAGCAGTCACCAAGGCTCCTGGCTCAACACCACTTCACACATACACAGTCAAACACACACGGTCAGTAATTTGCCACCTTATCCTGTGCTCGTTGGGGTTCGTGGTGTCCGTTACTAAGCTGTGGCTTCACAAAGTCATTAATCAGTGCCCCTTGCAGCTCAGGTTTCTGGTCGTGGGTTTTAGTGGAAGCTAAAGGATGAGCTTCAATCTCTGCTCTCAGGCAGATGCCTCCTTATTCCACTTCTCCACAGCTGACTGTGTGTGCATCCACAGCAGCTCCCATTGGGAAAGTCAGGCACTGGCACAAAGTGGGAAAGACCTTTTGCCACTGAGCTGAACTACTGCTGGCAGAAACAATCCCAGTGGATTACTCAATTGGGGTCCTAATCAGAGACCATCCCTCAGAGTGAGGAGCGTCGTGTCCAGTCTCCAAACAGGCACACAAAGACTTGGCTACTAGAAATGTTTCCATGCAGTTCTATGGACGTGCTGTCAACCTCCCCATCCCCCTAAGCTTCTGCTTTTTTGCACTCTTGAGCTTCTGCAAATGTACCCACTAGAGAGCCCTATGTTGTTAAAAAGTTTCCCTTGTAATGGTTCACGTAACACTCTAACCACTCCAGGATGTGAGTAATTGTAGGCAAAAGAATGTGCTGTGAGGTGCAGGTGTGGTCTCAATGGCTCTGTAACAGTTGACTTCACAGACCTGACAATGCACCTGCAATTCCTAAAGTGACAGTTTGTTTCCTACCAGTCCCTTCAGCCTCAGCTACGGTGGGCTCTGCT
The DNA here is from genome assembly GCA_013401255.1 of Urocolius indicus. Lineage (NCBI taxonomy): Eukaryota > Metazoa > Chordata > Aves > Coliiformes > Coliidae > Urocolius > Urocolius indicus. The sequence continues at coordinate 72,634 of WBNH01006898.1, read as the reverse complement.
GTGGCAAAGCTCTCTTCTACCTCAGGATCCACATAAACATTCCTGATGAGGCATAGAACTAAAAAAAAAAAAGCCCCATTTTCATTTGTTTAAAACAATTAATGACACAGGTTTGCTCATTGGAAAAGAAATGCAATCCTGCAGCACCTTGGAGGCTGCAGTGCCCCTGTGGCCAGGCTGGTGAGAGCCCCAGGGGCTGCCCTGGCTGGCATTCTTCTCACTCATCCCAGTGGAACGGATCTACTCCTAGGCTCCTTTGTGGCTAATTTGTGCCTGACAGCCACCTTGAGAGCTAGGGAGAGAGAAGTAGGGGCTGCTACACATCAGCTGAAGAGCGAGGCTGAAACAATGGCAGCTCCTGTAGGTCACTGTCAGGTGAGACTAACAGGACTCCCCGTAACGCCCGTACACGCGTGCGCTGGTCACATTCCCCTCGTTAAGGAAGCTCAGCCTCTGCTACAGCAGGTACTAAAGCTACAGGGATTCTGAGGCAGACACCTACTGAAGAGGTGAGTTTCTCGAGTCGGACTGAAGCAGACAGTGGCAATGGGCTTCTTATGAGCCTTTATCTCCCCGTAGCAGAAGTCGGCTGCCACGTGGATCAGTTTGACGATCCCTCTCCTCCCAGCTGCTGCCAAGATATTATGAGATTTCTTGCGACTGTCGCTCAGAGCCATTGTGAGGGTTGTCCATGCCACGCTGAAAAACTCCTGGGGAGAAAGGAACCAAAAGCATGAAACAGAACAGGCAGCAGGATGCTGCTAGCTCAGAGATAAGACAAGGATCATGAGAACTGTTCAGGTGAAATGACACAGCTCTTCAAGCCGGAGCATTGAATCCCAAAACAACCTTCAGAAGAACACAGACTATCACAACAGGACAGTTACCCTCTATGCCATTGAGTGGTCTTGGCAGCCTGGATACACACATGCGGCCCATGTGAGGAGAAGAGAGGCAGACTAATATTTTAAACTAATTAAAAAAATCCAAACCAAATTAGGCTAAAAGGATAAGCAAGGAATATTTACTATCTATTGCCACAGATGGTAAGACTTGTCCATGCTTGAAACCCTTTCAGAAATCTCTGCGATATACATATTACGTATCCATGTATGTAATTACAACAGGTTATGGGATCTCCACTCAACTCTTACTCTTCCCACTTGCAACCTACCTCTGTAGCCACCTTGTACTTCTTCAGCACCGTCCCCGTCTCACAATCGATCAGACACACCGATTCCCCTCCACATGTCGCCACCGTTCTGGAGGAGCTCACAATGGGATCTGAAAGATGAGAAGAGCAGGTGAGAAGTTCCCAGGTTCCCAGATAACACATGAAGACTGCAGCTTATCACTGCCTGGTGCTCTCCCAGTCTCCTGTTTTCAAAGTCAAACAAGTATGTAAGCAAGTCTCAATGGAGACTAAAGCTTGAAGGAGCAGGGGGTCTGAGGCATGGAGTCCGCTGGGATTCCAGAGCCAGGTGGTTCTGGGAATCCTCCAAACCTCTTTTGAGCTCACCTTTCCTGGCTCCACAGTCTAGCAATGGCTCGAAGACACAGGACCAGAGCTGCGTTTTAAAATCCTCACGGCTGTTGCCTTTACTGTGGCACTGGAGAAAATGCAATGGCTCTGCACTGACATCCTCCTACAATAAACCATCCACATTTAGAAATTCATTCCCCTGACAGCAGTTTGCCTGTGACTGCCTCGACAGAACCCTCTACTGAACACACTGAAGTATTTTTCAGTCCTTCTGTGCTACAGAGAACAGGAGAGACTGAGGTGCCACCAATGCTCGAGACTCCTAAACCAGCAGGCAACTGTTTAGAAAAGATGTGCCCAGCAGACCCCAGCAGAGAACCCCACTTCCTGACGAACGTGAAAAACCCTTTAGATCCCCACAGGTCTGAGCTGAGGGGGAAACACCTTTCCCCTATGCAGCCATCAGTTTGACCTGAGAGCAAGTCATGCCAGTGCCATTTCTAAGAGTAGGCTTTCAGTGCAGCACCTCAGAGCGCTGGTCCATCCATCCCCTGCAGGGGACTCACTCTCTCCTGGGGGGGCCTTGCCTGACGCCTCTGAGAGATTTAAAACAAGAAAAAACAAAAACAAAACAAAAACCGTAACTCACAATGTATCTGGCCAATGATGAGCTCCAAGCTGTGCAGAGCTCTGATGAACTCCGAATGCAGCTCCTCCCACTAAACCAAGAGGCCAAAAGCCAGTCCCAAGCAGGCTGAAGAACATACCTTGCCCTTGGAGTTCTTCACTGGGGTCAAGTTAACAACTCCGTTGTCCTGCTCCTGGTTTTTCTGCTCCTCTGTCAGCTGTCTGGATCTTCTGTTGCTTTGCCCCTCGGAAGACTTCTCTCCATTCTTTTGTGTCTCATCAGCTCCCTGCTCAGTGGCTGCCTCTTTGGCTGGTTGGTTCGATGCTTTTGTTTTACTGAGAGCTGGCTCATCCTGCACACGACTGGGCTTTCTGGGATTAACTTCAGCCTCCTCTTCAGTGTTTCTCCGGGACTTGGATTTTTTGTTTCCAGAGCGTGGTTTTGAATTATTTCTTTTCCTCTTGCTGGGTGTTACTGTGACCTAGAAGGCATGCTGTCAGTTTCTGCAGGAGGTTTCTGCCTTCCCCGAGATGTCAGAGATAATAATTACTCAAATGCAAGTACCCTCCCAAGGTTACAGACTGGATTCCAAGAATCAGACAGCCCAGAGCTGCAGAGTTCCTACAGGCAGAAGCTAATGAAAATCCCACAGCCAGCCTCATTTTCATCTCCCTTCCTTTGTCCCAGTTACTTGTGATTTACATATGATGTGGAAAAACAAATCAGGCCCATGGACCAAGGGGGTTCAGCCTGCAGCCATTTCAAAGGCAAGCACCATCACAGTCTGGTCGTGCATTAGCCCAACTCTCTCATCGAAAACATCCTTTCCTTAAAGAAGAGTCAGTAGGACTATACTCCTGAAATCTTTTGGGTCTTCTATGAGAACAGAAGCTCTCTGCTCTTGGAGAGCAACTCAGCCTTCACATTGCTGGGCCAGATTGTTCTTCATCTGGCCATGAAAAACAAGCCTCAGCTGTTGAATACAAACTGAAGCCTGAGACTGCCTCTGTGGTTACCAAAGGGTCACAAATGTAAACTGACAAGTGAAACTGAATTCCTAAGAAATAAAAAGGACGTTGTTAATGGAAGTGGAAAAAAATCACCTACTTGATCCCCATCCTCTGCAGCTTTCCTAGGGCTTTCTGTACTTTCTTCCTCATTTTCATCCATCTTTTCCTCTGACTCAGGATCTGAGTTTAACTCCAGACCTAGTGAACATGCCAGAAACTCTTCTGCAATCATTTTCACCTTAGAAGCAAATATGTGCATATGTTAAAAATAAAAAGGAGACAAAAAGCAAGAGCAGTCAAACTCTGATGTGTGATGCCAGCAGCTGCTTTGAGTTGTCAGTATCTGCATCCACTGTTCTACACGGATTTCATAAGCAATGGAGGACTCCCTAGCTGACAGGCCAAGTCCTGTGCTGACATTAAGTGCCCCAAGAACTTCACTTTGTCCTGGGCACCCAGAGTACACGTTTGCATAAACAACAGCACAGCAATGCAACAAGATCAAGGAGAGATAGTAGCCTCAATTGCATGTACACACATACAGTTCAAACTGAACGGTATCTTTTCCCCAGGGTAGTAACTACAGTGCTGTCATCCTCTTTTTTCCTTTCATACAGCTTCCATCAAGGCTAAAGGTTGCCATTAGAGTCATTTGCACATTCTTAAGGATTGAGGATACTGCAGTCTTGTTCATTAGTACAAGAATCATTATTGCTTATGAATTTATAAAGAGTGTTTAATGACAGTCATTTCACCTTGGTGCACATTTAGTTCTGATGCTACTCTAAGTGCTTAAAAGAGTAGTGAAGAAAATGAGAACAAGTGATACCACCTGTCTGGAAGAGCCCCAGTACCCTGAACCCAAATCCAGAGAGCAGTGTAACCAAATCCATTCTGGATCAGGCTGTGGAGTCCTGCCTGAATACAGAAGGGTGGTGAAGTGTAACCTACCCGCCAGCGGGTGAATTCGCTGAGTGAGCTGGGGCCATACACCACGTTGGTTTCTACTGACTGCAGGAACTTCTTTTTGACAGACTGCACTTGCTCAGCTGTGTATTTCTCAGGAAGTTGGTCACGGAAGAATTTTTCCCAGTGAGCAGTAACCTAGACAGAAAGACTGAGTTTATTCAGCAGCATGCTACAGAAAATGGGAGTGGGAAAGCACTAGAGTACTTGGGAAAGTGTTTACCAAGTTGCCAGCCCTGAGGTTCTGATAGCTACATAATGACACTGCTTCCACTTATTAGTGGTCAAACTTCAACTTCAGCTAACAAGAAACCCAGTTCCCCTGAATCAAGCTCAACTAAGTGTGGTCAAGGAGATACCATCAACATGGACCCAAAGCAATGCCTGATTTCTTGTCCCTTGATCCGGAGCAAACAGTCTTACACTGTGTCCTACTAACAGGGAGGACCTGACAGGTACCTCATTTGTTATAACAGGCACAGGAGAATGAGGATGTGTGTGTGTGTGAGCAGGACTGGTGCACATGTCAACTCTGTAAAGATACCTTGGCTCCAAATGGCAGCTAAAGTATAGGCACAGTCATGCTATCATCACCATTTCCCAGCTGAGAGCTTCTGGCAGGTGGCAATACATCCCTGAGCACTTGGAACCAACAGACATTTTACATCCTGACACAGCAGTAAGAACAGATCAATAACATCAGGGAAAGGTATCTGGGGCATAGATATCAGTATAAAACGAGCTGTTGGTGCCTCTCACCAAGACCCTTTGAGGTACAAGGTATTATGCAGATAACATGTAGCACAATAAGCCACCTCAGGCTTCAGTACCTGATTTCTCCACCACTGTTACACAGAGGGAATTAACAAGATCAACTGGAATACAAATGGTAAGAGCAGTAGTGAACTCAAAACCCATCCTTTTTTCATAATAGAACAATAATTTTGCTCAAGATCCCAACATGCTTTGTGAGGACAATCTGTCAGGAGCTACACTAGGTACAAAAATGTGTGAAAATAGCATTCCAAACACGTACAGATGAAGAAGAAGGAACAAATCCTTGTTCTTGGTAGAGGCTGGAAAAAGCAAGATTATCCTGAGCTGGATTTTGTGCTTCCCTCCCAAGGAGTGGCCAGGACAGTAATGTAAATCAGATGGGAAGGTGCAGCCATTGAGTGATCCTGAGTGACCTGAAAAACTAGAGGGTCAGACACAGACCTTGTTGACCCTGCTCCTGTGACTTAAACTGAAGGTGGAAGGTGGCTGCCCACAACACGCAGAACAAATGCAAGCAGTGGCCTGAGAAAGCAGCTGTAAGACGTTTACCAGGTGGCCCATACTGTGAGCTGCACTCAGATCACACCAGAATTACTGTAAACTATTTGATGCCTGTTTGCCACCTAAACTGAGCACAGTATTTAGTTACTTCTCAGGTGTTTAGAGATGAAGAAACTATCCTCCACCTTACCTTGCTGGTGAGTTTACGACTATTGACATGCCTCACGTGATTAGCCAGTTTGGTTATATTCTTGCCATTGAGCAGCCGAAGATTTTGCAACAGAAACATGACTTTATAGTCATCATTGAGCTAGAAACAGAAGACAACAGAGTTACAGAACTGTACACGTGGTACTTGCTTTAGCTTTAGTCCTTTATTAACATACAGGCAAAGATGAGAAAAGTACATTTTAGTCAGGAAAAGCCATTTCATAAAACCTTCTCAGTATTTTCGACTTGAATATGACCTTTTAGTTGTAAATTTACACTCTCCTATAAGGTGGGATCTTTAACTGCAAAGAGAAGACCTGCCCCACACTCAGGCAGTACTGACATCCAACACAAGGTGGTGGTGGTGTAACCAGGCTCATTGGCTCCCGCCTGATACTCTGCTCCCATCCTCAGATCAGAGTGAGCTATCTGGTACCAAGGAAGGCCTGCTCTGCCTACATCAGGTGTCTTTTAGAGCAGAGCAGGTCCTCAGTCCAGTTTACCCAGCCACACGTGTACTTTTGCCAGCATGCAACGGCAAAGAAGCACCTGAGGATGGTGGTGATAGTGGCTGATGCCAGTTTAAAGCACAAGTAAAATCAGTTTGGTGTGCTTAGACTGTACAGTCAGCAGAGCCTCGTGAGAGAAGTCAGAAAACCTGAACTAGACTAATCACTAAGGTTAAGCCCACATCCTTCTCTAAGGACAACTTACAAGAACCAGACATAAGTGCTGTTTGTTTCTCCCTCGTTTAAGGCTGAGCTTGTAAAGATGGGAGGTAACTCACTGTCAAGCACACATTGTTCTCATAGGTCAGCTCCTCGAGCAGAGGGAATTGTTTCAGAGCAGTTACATCTTCCAGTTTGTTGTTGTTGCAGTTTAGGACACGCAGGTCAGGCAGGGTTAGACTGTTGGGAAATCTGTCCAGCAAATTATCAGAGAGATCCAGCTTCTGCAGGTGCCTCAGACGGGAAAACAAACGCGGGTCTAAGTCTCCAGTCGTCAACTGCAGCTTGGACAGGCTGAAAAACAAGAGAGAACATGAACTACCTGCACCTCACTGGAACAACAAGCGCTCATTTTCACAGGATATAACATCCTACCTGGTGGCACCTCCCAGTCTACCACAACTCACTGGGTGTATGTGGCCAAACCTGTGGTTTCTTGTCCATGGAATTCCAGAGTACAATCACCCATACGTGGAAAAGATGTTGTGTCTGAGCTAACACATCCCATCAGAGGCTCAAGTCTACAAAAGCATTTGCACTGCAATTAACCTGCAAACCACATAAACCTCCTGTTGGTAACAGAACTGGATGCTGTGAATTATTGGAAAAGTTCTTGTTTGTAGAAAAAAGAATGAGTACACCTCTAAGAACTTTGATGTCTTATTCCTTTGCAATGTACCATCAACAAAACAAGCTGTGCCAAAGAATTAACTTTACCCAAAAAAAGTGATTTTCCCTTTCTTTTACAGTGAATTTTACTGCAAAAAACTTCCAATGGCAAATATGGAGATTTACCCAACAATGTCCCAAAGCTGCCACCAAAACAGAGGCATTCTGTCCTGAATGGGGAAGTGGAACAACATTTGTGAGTGGGGAAAATGCAACACCCCTCCTCTGCAAGAAAGTGAACCCCACATATTAGAAAAAGTCACGTAGATTTGATGAGATCATTTAGTTGAGCTTCAAAGGGAGCTTCTAGTCCTGACAGTCAACACCTTTTGAGGACACAAGCCTGAGTTCCTTTAACAAACAGAATCTCCAGCTCTAATCACTGGTTAAAAAAAAAGGCCTTTTGAAAACAAATGAATTGTGAACAAGGTGAATAAAATTAGGCAACCAGATCACTTCTCCACTTGTCACCTGAGAAGCCTAACCAGTCAGTCAAAGCACAAAGGGAAGGTTGAACAGAATTCAGCTGGCTGCACAGGTGAGTGGCATTTTGGGGAGAAACTCAACGCAGTGTTGCCCAAATGGATTCTTTGAAGTGTGACCATTCAAAATCATGGTACAAAGCTGCACAGAAAAAACCCCACACTCCAGGAATCCACTGCTTCACCTCAACATCACTGTAATACCCACATTATTGCAGCCTCCCCTCTTCAGATCAACTTTTGAGTTTCTCTCTAAAAACAATGACTTTAGCACTTCTAAAGAAAGAACTGTAAAGAGTCCATACGAAACCCAAACCTCTTACAACAGCAACAAAACCAACAAAGGCACCAGCCAGAAACTGGCTGAGTCACTCAGATTGACCAGTTCTGGAAGAGCAAATTGCATGGTATTAAACACTTGGAAAGATGTATTTTCAATGACCTCTGTTAAAGATCTGAGCAACAAAACTGTTTTTAGTGGTTTTGAAGTGTGTCAAGAGTTTATTCTCCCTCTCTGCAATGTTTGAGGTACTGACATAAGTGTATTTAGAAGAGATGGAAAGGGATGGAGGGAGAGGAAAAGAAAGGGCAAAGAACGCCAGAAATATTTGTAAAACCTTCTAAAACCCAGGCCAGAGAGATTCTCTCATTCACATTGATCAAGTGTTAGCAAAGAAGTGTTTTGGGGTATATCGTAGGGTTAGAAAATCAAGATCAAGCAGTTTTACATAAAGGAGGTGATAGAATACATACAATATAAATGATGAAAAAAAGTGATAACCACTGATAACCTATCTGGTGAGTGCAGCTCCACTAGTGCTCACTGATCCTGCACCAAGAATGCCATCTCCCATCCCATGCTTTGTAATACTTCCTCCTTTTTCAGTAAAAATGCTTAGGGAAAGAAAGATAACAAGGAGGACTGCCCAGGCTGAGTTCAGCTGGAATTTTCCACGGGCCTGTCTGCACTTACTTCAGTGTCTCGATCTTTCGGAGCCTCGTAGATCTTGGAACTGCTCTTTCCAAAAGGAGTTCTGTGGTAATTTTTGACATTTTTAACCTCCACTTCTCTGCTGGAATCACTAAGAAGTCAGCTGTAGGATGTCTTCTTGTAACCTTCCTAGTAAAACAAACAGGAATAAGAGGAAATCCTTTCAACTACCTCCAAGAGGGAAGAAAAAAAAAGGACAAGTTATAAGGTTGGCTACTGATTTTGCTGTGGTATTTGAAGTCACTCTTTATACACAGTTGAAATGAAAATACCAGAGATTGTTGTTACACTGGTCACACACTCCCAACACCCAACCCACATCCAAAACAACAGCTGTACCTCCCTTGGCTATTAAATCAACCAACTTGCTGTAGACAAAAAGCTGTCCATGGGGTGATGGAACTTGGGATTATGACAGTTTGGCAGTTCCCTGTCTGTACCTTCTCCAGAGCAACAGGGCTCTGCTCCAAGGATTCTGACATGCTTTCAAATAAACAGCAACAGCAAGAATAAATACACCTGTCCTGAAGCTCTTCCTCCCAAGGAAATGAGACAGTGCACTCACTGGCCCGACCAGACCAGACGGATAGACTCTTGGCTGACAGCTTCTGAATTCCCTACAATTTTGGAAAATTGGATTAATAACCAGAAATGTAAATATCCACTCAATCAATAACATCATTTCCTCACCAAAGGAAAAAAAAATCAACAACATTCTGTATGTTATTGACAATTAACAGGCTGGAGACATTCAAACCCTACCTGGATGAGTTCCTGGGTGACCTACTCTAGGTGGCCCTGCTCTGGCAGGGGAGTTGGACTGGATGATTTCTCGAGGTCCCTTCCAACCCTTAAGATTCTGTGACTCTGTTCTCATGCATAGTTGTGGATAGGACAGTATCTGCACAGGTATTTAGAATAACAACACTGTTAGGACAAAAGTAGCTTCGTGAAATGAATGGTTCACAGCTTACTACTCTTTCTCACACAGATTCCAAGAGAGGGAAATAAAAGAGAAAAAAAGCTCCAAGGCCAGGCTTGCTACTGTCTTTTTGTGTTAGTCTCACCACTGCCTAAACACCACTCCAGTAAACCACGAGGAAGACATGAGGCACTGAGCTGATCTTGGGCTTGACTTCAGCCCCATAACACACCCACAGCACCTGGACCATTGGCTTTGATGAGCAACGGGGCATTACTTTGTTAATATCTGTAAAAGACAATCCTTCCCCAGTGGACTATTTTATGCTAGGATAAAGAACACTGAGCCTGAAAAACAGTTTCAGCAGCAACTATTCAGGATCTGATCCTCCAAGTGACAGAGCCATCACTGAAAGCCAAACCACAGGACAAGGACTTTAGCTATTGAAGCTAATAAACCATCCTAAGCTCTAGTATCAATAAGACATTTTGACACCAATGACTGTGGATGTTCCCTAAACCTCTTTGACCACGACAACACATCACACACAGCAGTGTTAGCTGTGAAACCACAGAAGCTGCAGGAACAACTATACCATAACATGACCCCGTCACCACCACATCACGGGTGAAGCTGCAGGAGGCACTACTAGAGGTTCTGAGGAAGCCCACATCCCATCCTGAGTGGGAATTAGAGAACCATTGCAGCTGCAAAAGCTCTGTAAGCTCCTGGAGCCCAAGCCCTTCTCTCCCCCTGCCCAGCCCAGCACTAACCCCTGGCCCTCAGCACCTCAGCCCCACAGCTTTGGGATCCCTGCAGGGCTGGGCACTGCCCCAGCTCCCTCGGCAGCCTGGCACAGGGGCTGACACCCCTCTCGGGGAAACAGTTCAGCCTCAGCTCCACCCTAAAACCAGAATGTCCCCCAGGCGCGGCCACTGACCCTCCGCAGCGTGTCTCGGGGCCGGCAATCCCGCAGCAGGGCGTCGATTCCGGCCAGAGCAGCGCTGCACAGCTGAGAGCGAGTTTAGTTCGCACCGCCCCGCAGCGAGCGGGCGGCCGCCGGGCCTAAGCCGAGGCCAGCGCCGGGCACCGCCGGCTGCTCGACACCCACCGCGCTCGCC
>WBNH01006898.1:41792-62113 GCA_013401255.1 Urocolius indicus | reverse complement strand
GGGCGTGCGCCGGCTGACGGGACTGCGACTCCCAGCAGTCCCCGCGGCCCAGCCGGGCCCCGCTCCGCTGCTCCGCGCCGCGGAGGCTGCTGGGAGAACGAGTCCGTACCCCCCGCCCCCGCTCAACGCCCGCCCGGCCTCGCGCCGAGACCCCACCGCGGCCCCGGCCCCGGCGTCCCCCTCCCCCGCCCTCACCTGTCAGCGGGCCGCGCCGCGCCGGCGGGAGGGAGGGACGGGAGCGGCAACGGGAGACGGGCAGGGAGAAGGGANGGGGGCGCCGGGGCCGAGCTGCGGCGGGGGGACACGGCTGAGCGCCGAGCGGCCGCGGGACGGGACGGGACCCCCCCACCGCGCCGGGGGCGAGCCCCGGACCAGGCACCCCAGAGCCCATCGAGGCGCCGGCCCCCGGCTGGGGACAAAGTGGAGACCCCAGGGCTGTCCCGGGTGGTCCGGCCGCCGATATGGCTCTGCCTGAACGACGTTAGATGCACGTGGCCGCCCGCAAAGGCAAGACAGACTTTACCTGACTTTCATACGTTAAGACAAGACAGGCTGGTTACCGCTTAGCCTTTTGGCCTTGGCACTATTCATCAACCTTCTTCATTCAACATTTATTGATATGACAAACTGTATCTCCACGGCCAGCCCGAGGAATGCCAGCCATTAATCCCTTACACATTAGGTGCTGAGGATCATCTGTTCTTCTCCGCCTTTGCAGGGTAAAGACATTATTAGGGGGAAAAGAAAACAAACAAGCAGCACAATAATGCTGCAGCTGTTAAAAGCAACAAAAAAAAAAAAGCAGGAAAGAGTCGTTCCTCAAAAGCAGCTGTAAAACTTCTCATGTCTCCAAGGATCCTACACACACACTTTTCATGCTGCAGCATCAAGGTTGCAGAGGTAAATCATCAAATACCTTATTGGGATAAGTGTCTCCCCGCTCTGTTTTTTCTTCTCTGGTACCATTTCCACAGGGAGAAGATAATTTCACTTACTGTCCAGCAACAGGCCTAGCTAAAGGAAACGAGCACTCGGAATTTGCTGGCTGGGCATTCCCCTTTCCAGGGGTGTTTCTGATGGAAGAGTTCATTAGCGAAGATGAAGAATCTGCGATAGTTGAACTGATGGATCAAGATGACTGGAAACCATCACAGTCTGGCCGAAAGAAACAGGTTTGACTTTAGAAGCATGTTTGTTCCTAGAGCCCTCTGGAAAAGGAAAGCTGTTTCCAGTTAAAACACAGAACATTTACATGTTTTCCCTTGGAAGCTTTTTTTTTTTTTCCCCTGAAATGAGGTGCAAGAATTACTTGTAATTAAAGTCAACTTCTCATGCTAGTTTTAACAGGGTGTGTTCAGACATTTTAGCTCACACAGTCACCCAGTGACAGAAGTATCTGCTTTGTTGCTGCTTTATGGAAGGGATATCTAATTCCTGAGAGATTAATGTTGCTCTACTGAGTCCTTCTGCAGCCTGGTGGGCAGGTCACTGGAAGACATGAGGACCCAAAAGTCTCAACCCTCGGCCCTATAGGGGTCACAGCCTCTCCAAAAAAGACCTGTCCTAGGTTTTTCTTTAACACAAGCTGTTTTCCCTCTTTCTTCTTTTCCAACAGGACTATGGACCCAAGGTGAACTTCAAGAAACAAAGGCTCAAGGCTGGCAGCTTCACCGGTTTGCCACATTTCAGTAAGAAGATTGTGGCCCAGATGAAGGCCTGCTCTATACTGGGCAGCTTCTTACCTGTTGAACAATGTAATCTGGACTACACACCAGAAAGAGGTTCTGCCATTGACCCACATTTTGATGACTGGTGGCTTTGGGGAGAACGTCTGGTTAGCCTCAATCTGCTCTCCAAAACTGTGCTGTCCATGTCTTGTGATTCAGAGGACACTGTCCAATTATTTCCCACTTTCAGTAAAGAAAATGGGGAGTCGAGTCCCCCTGGATCCCTCCCACAGACATCAGCATGCAGAAATCCAGGGGAAGAGGGAATCGACTGCATTTCATCCCCGAGGTGTGTTGCAGGTAAAGATGTGACTGTGGCCATCCCCTTGGCGCGGAGGTCTCTGGTGGTGCTGTACGGTGACGCGCGCTACAAGTGGAAACACGCCATTCACCGCAAGCACATCCAGCGGCGCCGGGTCTGTGTCACCTTCAGGGAGCTGTCTGCAGAGTTTGGCACTGGAGGAAGGCACGAGGAACTGGGTAAAGAACTGCTACAAATAGCTCTTTCCTTTCAAGGAAGACCGGTGTGATGAGCAAGAGTAAGCTGGAGTTGTGTTTTCTTAGGAAGCTGGAATTGTGTTTCATAGAATAGAATCCCAGAGTGGTGGGGGTTGGAAGGGCCCTGCAGAGCTGCTTCAGCCCAAGCCCCTGCTAAAGCAGCTTCCCCTCACTCAGGGGGCACAGGAACATGTCCAGGTGGGTTTGGAAACCTCCCGAGAAGGAGCCTCCACACCTTCCCTGGGCAGCCTGGGCCAGGGCTCCCTTACCTCAGCACCAAGGGAGTTTTTCTTCATGATTAAGTGGAACTTTTTGTGTTCCAGCTCAGGTCCATCACCTCTTTTCCTATCCCTGGACACTACAGAAAAAAAACCTGTTGCTCCGTCCTCCTGACACCTACCCTTTATGTACTTATAGGCATTAATGAGGTCCCTCCTTGGTCTTCTGTTTTCTAGGCTAAACAGCCCCCATTTTGCCAGGAAACTGGAAAATAAAGTACAGAATTTGTACAACTCAGTTTCTTTCTGATGTGTGCGTAAGGAACAGGGTGTAGACAGAGGTTAGCTCAATCCAATGGAGAAAACAGAAGAGTGCAGGAAAGGATGGGCTGTTGTGGCTTCAAAGGCTCTCCTGGGCGATAGAAGCTTTTAGGTGGAAATCAGTCATGAGCTGCTGTGTCCATTGTAGCAAAAGTAAAAAATGCAAAGAGCCAGTTTTTTACATACTGACATGAATCCAATAATGAAATTTAGCATCACTAAACTGAGCATCAAACTGCCCTTTGCACAGACTCAGCCCAAGCCATGCAAGCAGCTTTAGCCCTTTTCTGGCCCATACCCCATCCTGTCACCCTGCTCTGGGTGTTGTGCTGTGCTGTGGGACACAACTGTCTGCTCACTCTCCTCAGGTGGGGTCCCTTCAGAGATCAGCTCCCCAGGGGAGGAGCAGAAGCGAGCATCTCTCCACAGACAGCACAACACACTGAGAACTAAATAAAGTAATTATCCTTTGCTGAAGAGTTCTGTTCTAATGGTGAGGATTCATGATAAATATCATGTGACCCACATCTTCTGGGACCAGAGAGCAGCGTTTGCAGTGCTGACTCTTCTGCAGAGGCAGCCTGGACAGTGTTGAGACCAAAGACCTGCACAGACTGTGTTATTTTCTGATCATTTGTCATCCCTGAACCCTGCTGTCAGCTCTCAGTAGAAAGAGTCTGATTTTGGGGAATTAGCTGGGCAACAGACTGCAAAACTGGCAGCTATCATTTTTTTTTTTTCTTGGCACCTCCAGCAGTCAGGTTTGAATCATGCCTCATACCTAAGCTTCAAGCAGTCATTTGTAACAGAAGCTGATCTGAGGCCATCTGTCTGCTAAGAGCACAGAAGTTTGCTCAGGAAAAAATGGAAGTTGTGCCTTGGAAGGGTGATCCTTTAATAAATACAGATGTGTCATCCAAACCATCCAACTGTAAAACATTCAAACCATAAAACCATTCAGGCCATAAAGCAGCACGTGACAATGGTGCCTGGTTTGGGTCAGAAAGGAATGGAAGGAACACTCTCATTCAGTGGGATCTCTGCAGTGTGTCCTGCCCCAGCACTGCTTCCTTGGCACAAAGCATGGGTTTTGCTGGATAGTAACACACTGGTGTTACATAGGCACTGCCCTGTGCTTCAGGCACTGCAGGGGGAGGGAGCTCTTCACCCAACAAAACAGTTACTAGAAATCAGCTGAGTGAATCAGGATATTTTTGATCAGTAACGTATACAACCACATTCCTTTGGGGCTGCAACGAACCAGTTTCAGTTTAGCCAAGTATAAAACACATTCAACATCTTCATCAATGACCTGGATGATGGGATTGAGCATCCCCTCCGTGAGTTCCCCAATGCCACCAAACTGGGAGGACTGGCTGATTCACCAGAGACTGTGCTGCCATTCAGTGAGAGTTGGCCAGGGACAGTTGGGCACACAGGAACCTCATGAGGTTAAACAAGGGCAAGTGCAGAGCCCTGCACCTGGGGAGGAACAACCCCATGCACCAGGACAGGCTGGGGGTGACTTGCTGGAGAGAGTGACTTGGGACATCTAGTTACTAACAGACTAAACATGAGCCAGCGCAAGGGAGGTTCTTCTCCCCCTCTACTCTGCCCTGGTGAGGTCTCATCTGGAGTCCTGTGTCCAGTTCTGGGCTCCCCAGTTCAACAGGGACAGGGAACTGCTGGAGAGAGGCCAGCACAGGGCTAGAGAGATGATGAGGAGACCGGAGCATCTTTCTTACGAGAAAAGGCTGCAGGACCTGGGGCTGTTTGGTCTGGAGAAAAAAAAAAGGCTGAGGGGGGAATCTCATCAACACTTAGAAATACCTAAAGGGAGGGTGTCAGGAGGATGAGACAACAGATTTTTTCTGTAGCGTTCAGTGACAGGACAAGGGGTGATGGACAAAATCTGGAACACAAAAAGTTCTACTTGAACACAAGGAGAAACTTGTTTGGTGTTGAGGTGAGTGAGCCCTGACCCAGGCTGCCCAGGGAGTTATGTGCACAGAGAGCACTGAGCTCACAATCCTCATCATCCTTCCAGTGCTGAGCCTCTCCAGCAACCTGTTCTTTGCTCAAACAGCAGCAATCAGGTATTGCCATTAATGCCTAGCCCTTATTTCCAACACTCCCTCTTAGATTTATCTTGTGCCCTCAGCCTGTTCAAATACTCTCTGTGCATGTCCCTGCTGTTTCATTCTCTCCACAGCAAGAGGAGATGATGGCCTGTGATGAATCAGTGCCACAAGAACAAGATACACAGTATCAGTTCATTTTGTGCTCTGCATTTGTTAGCTGAATTTTTCTGCCTTGACTGAACTATATGGGAAGCTGCCAGAAAATTCCAGCTCCTCCTAGCTGGTATCTTATATTTGAAAAATATGGAAACAATTAAATACTGAGCCCAAGGGCTTTGTCTAGATGTTTTGGAAGTCCAAAACTTAATCCTGTCACTACACAGTCATTGCCATGTTTATGTTTTTGACATCTTTCACCTGCTAAAACAGCCTCTTGGGCATCATCTTAGATCAAAGTGCAATTACACACTCCTTGCTTCTGTGTTACTTTCTGAAACTTCTTCTACATTCTCTGTTGACAAAGACAGAATCACAGCACTGCAGAACATTAACAAGGGCTTTGGATTCCAAAGTATAGAAATCTGAGAGAAGTATAGAGGTTTTAGTCTTAATTAATTAGCTCTGAAAAGTAATTTTGGCCACGATGTTAGTATCATTAATGTAAGACAAACTAATGATCTCCACATTACAGGAATTCCTCCCCCAGCTGTTTATCTCCTTAACCAAGATTAGCACTTGTAAAACACATGCAAAGAACCAGGCCTTCATTAAAAGGAAGCACATGTAACTGTTATCTACTTGTGTATTTAAAAGGAGAAGGATACTATCTGGCCAAGCTTTTTGAGCAAAAAAAAAAAAAGGCAAAAGCCAAGTTAACCCACAGCAGACACGGCAGAGCTTGAGCTGCCTTCAAAAATCAGTCAAGAAGTGTAAACCAGCAAGTTTATCCAGTTTCTCTCACACAGCTGGACAGTGACTGAGATACATACGTTGTTCTACATTAAATATTGTTCATGCAGAGATAAAACAAACAGCAGCAAAGCTAAAATACAGAGATTGAGCACTTTGCACTCATTGTTACAGCCCCAGGCAGAAGGCAAAAAACCCAGTTGTGCACATGGGTATTCAGCCAGTCAGTCATTACTGAAAGTGCTTTCTTTGAAACAGGTACAGAGAACAACCTGCAAAGCAGCTCATCAGAAAATACCCACGCTGGGCTCTGAACTGGAGGTTGCTGCTTGTGTCTGTGTGTGGGGGGTTACTGAGGAAGCTGTCTTAAAAATAGATGCAACAAGATTTAGAAGATAACAAAGCTACAGCAGCAGGGAGGCTTTTTGTTTAAGGCAGGGAAAGAGAAAAGCCATCCTGAAATTCCTCAGAAAAGCCATACTGAAATCCCACAGAGAAGCAAGAGGAGAATGTGAAGCGTGAGCAACCACTCCCCAGCCAGCCAGGCATCCTGCACCTCCACCCTTGAGGCCAGCGAGGCTGTCCCCGTGGCAAACTGGGATTGCCCATCCCTGAGCTCCTGCATCATGGAAGCAAAGGATGTTTGCTCTGCAGCTGCACTCGGTTTGTCAGCCCTCTATAAACATTCTCACATACTTAAAGGGTTACAAAGCATGCTCCACCCACACAGGATCACCTTCACTCTGCACGGGGGGGGGGGGCGGTGGTCAGGCCCTGACACTCACATCCAACATCACCTCCCTGCTCATAAAGCCTCCACCAGAGCCACACATCCACCGAAACAATGAGGTGGCAGCTACCAGAGCCAGGCCTGCTCCAGGGCAACGTTAAAAATAGGGGGCTCACAGAGTAACAGGAGAATCATGGCAAAGGGAGAACCTGATACCGCTCCAGCAGCTCCTGCCAGCTGACGTTTGTACCCAGTCTTGACTCCTGCTAATGAGGGAAGGAGAGAGAGGAGGTGCCCCCTAATCAAGGCAGGTGCCCAGGAACAATATGAAGCAGGACTGTACTCATGGCCTTGACAGCTCCTTCCCCAGCTTAGAAAAGGGTCTCTCCGGGGCTGGTGCCTGCAGAGGCTTTTTTTTCTGATGGGCAAACAAATGGTCCAAAAAAATCTGAAGGACTCGGGACTCAGAGCGAGATCGTGGCTGTCCCCTGTGCCAAACCCCACTGCAGAGACTGGAGAAGTCACCCAAACAAAGCAATAACTGATCCAGATAGTAACAGCCCAAGGGAGCTGAGAAGTAGGCCAACAGCCACCCCAAACTACAGCACCCCAGGGCCTAAGGCTGGTACAGAAAGCCAACACACACGTCAGGGAGATCTTTGACGCACATCCCAGCCCGAGGGTGGGACTCTTGGGAGAAGCATCTCTGTGCAGGAACAGAGGCACACAAACCTGGGACAACCCAGGAGTGACAGAGAGGTGATAGCACAGGACAGATGCAGCCAGGCAGCAGCAGGCAAACCTGGACATGACACAGCGGGCTGCCAGCCCCGCTGGGACACCAGTGATGGTGTGGAAAGGTAGGCATCTCCACACTTGACTGATGGGAATCCTGCTGACAGCAGAAGCAAGGAGGATTTTCTGGCACTGTAGCACAGCAACACCCATCTGGACAAGCACAACGTCCTTGCTCCTTTACAGATGAATTACTGTGGCTGAAATCACAAGCAATCTTCCCACAACACAAGTCTGGACCCAATGCAGTGCAGATGTAAATGAACGGGAGAAAGAGAGGCAGGAGCTAAAAAAGCAAATGCTGTTGTTGGGAAAGATGAAGAAGAGGAGTTAGAGCACGAAGGTGATGGGTAACCTAAAGAGATGCCAGATGCTGGAGTCGTAAGAGCAAAAATACTCCCATGGGCTCCTCACAGAAGGGAGAGTTTGGTGCCCAGAGAGACACAAGAAACTAAGCTGCAAAGATAGAAAAGCACATTATTACTGTGTTCTAAGTGTGTTTGCCCTTGGGATATCACCTGAAACCATACATGACTCCCAGCTGGAGTGAAGACGACCCCACTCCAGTCACAGGCGCAGCTGCCTAGAGAATTCTCTTGGATCCAGTCCCACTAGAGCCCCCCTGGGTCACTCTACAAAAGTCAAAGCCCAGTTTCTGCTGCATTTCTCCATTTGCTGAAGTTTATTGTATTTGCAAAGAACTAAGTGAATTTAATGTGTCTGTTTCCCAATGAGCTGTTTTGCTTTCACAGCACTGTATGTACTGTGAAACCTTAATTGCAAGAATGGCTCAATGCTTTCCTCAACATCCTCCTGAGCTCCACGCTGCACAAAGTCCTGTTATTACTGATGTTAAAGAAGACTGCAAAGTACAGATGAGAGATTTGTCCTCTCTCGTCTCACCCTGACTTCACAACACAAATCTTGGTAGAAGAGCTTACATGTGTAACACTTGGCAGAAAACTCAACTCTGATCTTGCCGTATAAACCTTTTCATTTTTATTAGGGAAAGAGGAGGAGGAGGGAGGGCAGACTCCTGGGGAGACTGTATGAATTTCACCAGCACCCACTTCCTGGAGGACACTCCTTATTTTTTTTTGCATCGTGCATAAGCACAGACTAGTCATTTAGCACGTAAAGACTATTTTCTTTGCTGCACATCAGCCAATATGGTACATGCCAACTGCAGCAAGAACAACAGATGAAAGCCACAGACAGTGCTAAGCAACTTGTTCAGCAATGCTCAAACTCGCATGTAAACAAGAGAGATTACAGCTGGGTTCCCAAGGCCCTCACCAGAGGAATAGAGGGATAGTCTCACCCTGCTGTACTGGGATTTGCATGGACTCTCCATTCTGGGAAGCTGATCTGTCATTAGAGTTCTCAAATCCCAAGGGAATAAGGGACCGGGGTTAAACAGAACATTACAAACATCCTTAATGACTTCAGAAACATAGAAGGCCTGGGAGACTCCGAAACTGCACTGCTGTAGTGCAGAGTGGGAAATCAGCACAGGATCAGAGCCAAGAAAACATGCTTGTGCTCCTTGCAGCCCTGTGTGGCAGAAAGCCTTGCTTTCCCTTAAAAAAGCTGATGATTGCAAAAGCACCCTTTTCTCTCCACAAAGTTACCATCGATCATAAAAATCGTTTTTACAGAGGTTTTCCTCCACAAGGATGCTACAGAATTTACAAGCTTCCCTTGCTAAGCAATACAGACGTGCAAGTGTCATTTTCTCTGCTGCTGTAAAAAAGACAAACTAAAAGAGTCATCTCAAATGAAAACATGACCACTCTTTAATGGCACACGGCTCCCATCCGATCCACCTCCATCAGACTTGCCAGCGCAGTTCCAGGTTCCAGCAGGGGAGTTGCCTGATTTGGTGGAGGAGAAGGAAGCAGTCGTTTTTGACAGACAAATGCTACAGCTGACAATCCCCCCCACCTCCCCAATCCCAAAACAACTGATGAAATAACCAGGACTGGGGCTTGTTCTCTTCAGCAGACATCACGACACCACATAACTGAAGATGACACAGTGACAGGTTTCTACAACACGCTACATGCCATCACTCCTTACCTCCTTGGGAGTGCCAGTCTTTCAAAGTTTTGTCACATTAAATTCCCTGTCACTGTTCTAAGAATGTCGTTGTTAAAACTAAAACACCTGTGAGCCTTCCCTGGGCAGCCTTGCCTCTTAGGAGGGGGAAAAAAAAACCCCACATGGTCTTGGCATTCATTCAATCTAAAGAGACAGATGCTGCTGAAGAAAGTACGTCAGAACTTCCCAATCTGCTGCAACCCAAAATGCTACCTCCCCAGCTGTAAAAACATAGTAAGGAA
Organism: Urocolius indicus; assembly: GCA_013401255.1. NCBI lineage: Eukaryota > Metazoa > Chordata > Aves > Coliiformes > Coliidae > Urocolius > Urocolius indicus. The sequence continues at coordinate 52,492 of WBNH01006898.1, read as the reverse complement.
TAGCAAGAAGAGAACATAAAAGCTAAGGCTGATTTCTTTCTGGTAATGTAGTTACAGAATACTTGCTTTGTTCCAAAGGTGGTGAACACTCACAGTTGCCATTGTGCTTTCATGGATGTCCTCAAGTCAGCTGCAGATACCCACGTTAACCATCTCAGCTCTAGAGATTGAGCTGCTGCACTGACAGGCAGGGAGTTCTGACACATAAGACAGGTCCTACACACACACAGTATCTGCAGCTGATGCAGTTTTACTTTTGGCAACAGAATACTGTTTAAAAAAAAAAAACCACAGATTTTTGGCTACCTGAACCAATGTCAAGGGAGATGAAGTTTTGACCTTGAACTCCACGGCAGTGTCACCTTAAGTATGCAAGTGTGTAGGACCAGAAACAGGCCAGAGCCCTCTGAAACAGCACTTAGAACCCACAGCTATACATGGCAGGCAATTAGCATTTACATATTTAAGCCTCAAGACAATCCACGGGTGGCACGTCTCACCAACTAGCAAAAGGGACATTTTGCTCTTAGCCTTAGCCGAGGGGGTTTGCTGGAAGCAGCCTGTGCCTCAGTCACACTACCTGCATGCCTCTGTCATGCCCATCTAACTGCACTTTCAGTTTGTGGAGCTCTTCGATCTCCCGGTTGTGCCGCTCCGTTTTGTGCCGCACCAACGAGCGGTAGAAGTGAATGGTGAAGACGACAAAAATGAGCCCCACTGGGACCATGATGATGGTGGAGACCAGTGCTGACTGCCAGCCTGCGTGGCCACTGGGCTTCTCAGCGTTGGTGGTCTCATTTTTCAGGATGGAGCCCACAGGCAGGAATTTGATCCAGCATAGAAGCACGACTTCAGCAAGGAACAGGAGGATCCCCAAGACGGTGGAGAAACCCCAGGCCAGCTCGATGTAGGGGTGCATGCGCTCGTGAGGGGACTCGCTGATGGAGTTCAGGTTGTGGATGTTGCTCACTGCTTCCACGTTAGGTAGGATGCAGGTGCTGATGAGAAGGGCAAAGAGATGAACTGCCACCAGCACTGTCGTGCAGGCACTGAAAGCTATCAGCAGCATCTGGGGGTACTTGTATTGCACCTCCAGCTGCACCTCCACCATGGCAACCTGGCAGAAAGGAACAAAATGCTTGTCAATAGCTGCAGGTTTTCCCTTTTTCAAGGCATTCAGCCACAAAAGCATCTTTATTCAGGAAAAGCTCACAAGGTCAAGTACACACTGAAGTGCTTTTTAGAATGGCAGCCTACATGGATCATTGCTGTTTCCCACAAAGATGCATTCGCAGGCTGCAGCTTGGCCTTCCTGAAGGCTCACACACACGTTTCTGCACTGTAGTTTTCTGAAATAACATCTCTCTCCTTGCAACCATGAGCCATACGAACTGCATCAAACCAAACACACAACAGAAGGAACTCATTAGACGACAAGTGGAGCTGGGAGGCAGCTGACAGCCTGCTAGCCCGCCCGCCCCTCACACATTCTCCTTCCGCTCATCGCTTGTGGCTGCAGTGCAGGAAGTTTCGACTTCAGGCCCATAAAGAAAAGCAAAAGCGAGCAGCTCCCCTGGCCAGTGGCCAGCAAGGTTTCACCACCTCTCATGGGAAGCATGCAAGCTACTTTACAGTTTAAGTTAGTTCATAGTTAAAATAGCCACCTTCTATTCTCAGAGCATTGTATGTTTGTTTTTACTACAAATGTGCCCAGATGAAAGTTATTTATACCCTCTAATTTCTCCCTTGAGAGCTAATAACTTACTGATGTACTCAGCAGAGGCAGACAGCTACTAGCTTATGGGTGTGCTCTACAACTCTGATAGGAGTCTGTTTTCTCAAAACAAGAGCTGTCATACAGCGAGTCTCTAAAGCTGTCTTACTTTTTTTTTCCCCTTTAATCAAATAAAGCTTAACAAGCAGAATCAGTGCAAGAGAGCAGGGAGCTCTGCTGAGATCAGAACTGCAGTCCTGGTACAGGCCTGTGTGGTGGCATCCCTGAAAGGACTGCAGGAACTTTTTGCTCAGAGAAGCTTCAAAAACAACAGACAAGACTATCAAACACTCCTCTCCAGTAACTCTCTAGCAGCTTGCTTGGATCTGCAGCTGCACTTCATGATTTGCATGGCTATGAACCTGCCTGGCAGCAGGCAAAACCTCTGGTGATCCCAGGCAACCTGTTGCTCCAGCAACATCCTTGCAGGATGCATTAAAGAAAGGAGAAGCAGACACGTGGATGTCTGCCTCAGGGCACTGCCTCTCAGGACCATCAAGAGAAGAAAGTATCTGAATAAGCAGCTTGATTCTGGGGGGTAGAAGGATTTTGCAGAATGGAGTCATGATTGTCCAGGCTTCACCTGAGACCCACACTGAGCAGCCATTGCAGGCTCTGTATAATCACCTGCACCATGTGCTCTGCCATTACCTGTTAATAATATTATGGAAGATTAAGAGTACACTTATGCTCTTCCTGCTAGTAGCCCCAACAGGGATTAAAGAGGATGGAAACAAGTGCCTAGGTTGGCATGACTGCTCCCTTACCTGCATTTACTTTGAAACCATCAGCATCCTGAATGAGAGGACCACAGTCAAATCTGACCACAGCAGCTATCAAGTTGTAACGTGCATGTTTGTGGTGGCAAATGGTCATTCTGTGTAAGTCCAGAGTTTATACCTACTATTGATCAACTACTGAAACTAGTATGTGTCAATTGTTTAGGATATTAGAGACACCAAAAATATTGTGACTGTTCTTGGACATTCCCAGCCTTTTGTTCTGATTATAAACATGTGGGGATTCTGCTTTTTTTGGTTTCTCAAAGGTTCCTGTTTGCAGTTCTTGTGTAGAAGAGAAAAATAGTAACACAGGATTGGCTTCACCATCTACTGCAAGGTGAATTTAATTAAAGCACATTACACATTGCCTTGCATACATTCCCTCTGCAGTCCCTTTATATTGACTGGAAAAGGAGGAGGTCAGACTGATGCTGTGATTGTCAGTCACATCCTATCAGCCAGGAAAAGCTGCAGCTACAGTGTTCATTATTGGGTGCTGTAAGACCCGAAGACACGGTACTCAGCAAGTTGAAAAGGAATTGTACCTGCATGTCCGATTTACAGCTTTATATTAAAGCTGAAAGCCTGGCTGATGTCAACATATCAATTTCTACTTGTTATCCTTCACATGAGCAGCACTTTTCAGCTAATTGGATGTTTCCTCCCAGACTAACCTAATCCCTAGGGCTAGAACACTGACTGATGGCTCAGTAAGAGGTATTTCAGGGAAAACAACATCAGCAATCCAGCTAGGGCAACAAGGCAGAAAAACAGTTCATTTAACCCAAACAAGTACTGGAAAGGTGAGCGAGCTCTTATTGCTGTACCCCATATGGCTGTCACGTCATTCTCTGACCGGGATAAGAGAAAGAGAACAAGCTGACATAACCTATTTAAAAAACCATTAAATAAGCTGCCTGGTCTGTAAAACCCTTAATATATCATGTTTGATACAATTATACTCTTCCATAACAACAGTCTCCTTTGATTTAACCTCTTCCCAGAAGCCAAAGTGTCAAGGGCTTTACTTTGCACAGAGTACACTCTGCTGAGCCACAGAATATCTCAGCATGGGTGCCAGTTTAAGCCCTGTTGAACTCCACGCTCACATATTTGCTAAAGGATTCAAATACTTAAAATACTTTTGAATTAAACTGCAATTTGGGTTTGCAATTTGGCCCAGCTTGTCCACAACAAAGACAATGCTCATCTTGAGAAGTGTAGACCACAATAGATAGTATTAGGCAAAAGGATGACAAATAGCTTAACATAAACCACATTACATTCACACAGATGCTGTGTCAGCCTGTAAAAACAATAACTCTGGTAGATCCAGAGAAGGGTTTTGGTTGGGTTTGGTCAAATACATAACCTGTAGCAACTGGACAAGCATTGAGAAGACTAATTAACACTAATAGCTCTTATTTCCATCAGGAAAATTAAGGTGGTTTCCCAAGCTCCCTCTAAATCTCTTTTGCCCCTGGGAGGCTGCAGATAAATGCAACAGCTCTACAGCACACCTCCAAACAGAGCTGGCACTGCAAGGAGCCCATGTCCTCCTAATCTGCCCCAGCTCTCTGCCAGAAATACCAGCAATCTCATCAAGTAACAAGGAAGGTTCACATTATTCTGCAGCCTGTCCAGAAGGAGCTGGATCAAAGCCACCAGCCTCTTGGTTAAATATCCATCGGCTCGTAATAATTTGCAGCCAATATGGCACTGGCTTGAATCAAACACGCTGACAGGGAGGTAAATAAAGCAATAGCCAAGCCCTGTGTGACATTTGTTTACATAGTTCTATGCACACAGGGCTTCAGGGGAACTATTTAACTCTAAATAGCTTCTCTGTTTTCATCAATAGCCAAATAGATGCTTTTACCAGAGAGTAAGCATCCAGGTACCAAATACCTGCATGCCAAATGACCAGCAGAGAAATAACCCAGTAGGAACAGACACCTCAGCTTTCACTGCAAGGTCCAGTACCATCAGCTGGGAAAACATTTGCCAATAAAGAAAACTCCTTATTGCAGAAAATTATTTCTAACAATTACTGCTTCCAAGTGTACTTCTGTTAAGCTGGTGATTGTAATTAACACTACTTATGCCTCTGTGTTTCTTTGACTTGCATTTTAAACAAGTTAAAGAGAACAGAAGTCAAATGGTTAATTTTGTGTGTTTGCCAAGGACTTTCAGCAACTTTCTGGTGTGTGAGTTAAGAAGGCATTCTTTGTTTTCAGCTAAGTGCTTGACTGACACAGAACTCAAGAGGCACAATGAGCAGGCCCATGAGCAGCCTTTTAGGGCAAGGAAGCTTCTGAGTGAAAGAAATCTACAGGAGGGCACTCAGCTGTCTCAAAATGAGGAGGTACCTTCTGCCATTTCAGCACACAAAATTGGCTACAAACCAACACAAGCTGCCTGTAAATTTGTTAGGAGCATCGCTTGCACAGAGTCAGTGAGCACACAGGTATGGTAAAGTGCCTGAGCAGCCCTGCAGCCTGCTCCCACCTAACTCACTCCCTGCTTGCATTTCTCCAACTTCATATTGAGTATCATCCCAGACTGTTGTAAAGCTATGGATGATTCACATTCAGGGGGATTGTGAGTGCAGAAAGCAGCTAAAGAAGCTAAAACAAAACAAGGAAAGCTATCCATAAAGTTCCGGAGGTCTGTCTTCCCCCGGTTTCTAAGCTGTAGGAGGCAACATCTTCACATCCCATCCCACTCAACCAGGTGCTGCCCTTTGCCTCTCTGCATTTAGCAGACAGACCTCAGGAACACCCAGTCCTGCCCATTTCCTGCACAGAAAACCTCCCCCAAACAGGCTTCAGTCCTTCCTGCTGCTCAGCAAGACCAAGAGGGGAGAGCTGAGGAGGCTGGCACAGAGCAACAGCGTGTTCTGCTAACACCACAGCTTGGACAGGTCGGGCCCACTGACTTATTTGCTCACTCCCTGACGTGGTTTTGACATGTGCAAATACCTGCCAGATAACAGCCAAGTGCTGCACAGAGGAAAGGAAGTACCAGGGATTATTCCCAATAGGCAGCACTGACAAAAATACACCAGGTTTGGCTCCCTCCAGGCTACAGAGTCCCCTGACACCAGGTCTGAGGCTGCAGGGCCTCCTCTCACACCTCAGTGTTTAACAAGATCTGCCCCATCACGCTATGCTAACTTTGCTGTGGCACACTGTGTCCCAGTCTCCACCTTATTTTAGACATTGTGACCTGAAAAAACATGTAACAGAAATTAAGAGAATGTTCAGGACCACAGCAACCACGGGGACCCAGAGAAGCTCTGTGCAGCAACCAACAGCCTCGGGGCCAAAGCAGAGCCCAGGTCCTGTATTGTTTAGCAAGGCTGCTGGAACACTGAGGATCACTTGCATGTAGGACAGTTGTATGTTTAAAGGGCTGACTTGGGAGTGTGTGGGTGACTGTTAGGGTGTTCATGTATCTGTGCTGCCTCCAGAGCCAGCTCAAACTTTTCAGGAGCAGCCAAGCAGAAGGCCCCAGGCAGATGCCTCCCACTTCTTCAGAAAACCACAGCATGTCCCACTCCTTGGCAGGAGGAACACGCTAATTAACAGCTGACGTGAGAGCACCAAAACCTTCATAAGCCAGAAAGCATTGCTACAAAATCCACCTACCATTGCAAATCCAGAGAGCAGTGCAGAGGTTCTGCTGGAAGCTTTCAGTTTGGCTCGGCTCAGGTACAATTTTCTCCAGGAAAGGGCTTGAACAGAGTGGTGGTTTGATGTGACCAGTTCCAGGTAGCTGCGCCGGACCCAGTCCCGATAATCCATGCCCTTTGTGCCAGGTTCAGGGCAGCAAGCAGGGGTGGAAGGATCCACCGGAACGTTTAATTCAGAACTCATGATGAGAGAAATGCTGAGGGAACAAGAGAGTTGTGTTCAAAAGGAGGTAGCAGAGAGGACAAGCATCAGCTCCTGGAAAAGCTTATGTTTAAACAGTGGCCCACAGTCAGTAGGAAAAAGAATGGATCAAATAGCATCATACTTGCAAGGCACAGAACAGGGAGAGGATCATCCATAATTGCTAAAAATGACCATGAGAAGTAGGAAAGATTACACAAAAGCCAGGAATGGCTCCAGCAGGAATGCAAGAAGGCTCCACAGCACTTGCCTTTTCATTTCAAAGCTGGCATCTCAACTTTCCCATTTAATTCCTCCTTGCTAATAAAAAAGTTTTATACAAAGACACTTGGGAAACAGGGTCCCCATCTTATTGTTTTGAGATGACAGTTAATTTCACAGTGCATCATGGACTGGCTCCAAACACATCTCCTTAGAGCACCAAAGTAATGCCATCTGGCATGTTCAGGGAGAAGCTTCATGCTCTTTCTTTGGAAACCAGTTTAGTTGGGCACAGTTCTTCCCCAAGACTTCCCTGGCAGTCAGGGAGCTGGAATGCAATGTAGGGTTAACAAAGGAAGTTCCCAAGTTTCTGCAGTGGGAAGTTAAATTTCCTGTACTTCTCACACTCCACTTATCAGCTACATCTGACCAAGAATCCTGTTCCCTTACTTCCACGGTGGCTCTTAGCAAGAGGAAAGAAAAAGACAATTCCAAGGGGAAAAGTGAGCTGCCTTCCAGGTAGTTCCAGCATCTTCAGATTCAAGAGATGACATTGAAAGATGTAAGAAAGCAGCCAGACTTATTTCAGGTGGCAAAGACCACAGCTACCAGCAGAGACAAGTCAGAAGTCCAAACCACCCCCTCCTTACACCACAATGTAGCCAGGCTGCTGCCAAACAGCTCTGCTCATCTCTCTGCTGTCCGCTGATACAGAACAGAATTCACTCAATGCTCTGTGCAAGAATTGCTCAACTCTGACCAACATCTGAAACTAGATGTTTAACTCAGCCTTTCAAAGAATGGAAACCACAATTCTCTGATTCATCCTCACACTCCTGACTCTGACAACTGACCACCATGGCGGCAGCAGGTAGCAACACCACACGAGACCCTTCTGGCTCCAAATACTTATCAACTCCTAGGAGGAGGAGATGCATGCCCAGAATCACACATGGTGTGACACTAATTAGTCCCAGTGCCACACCTCAAGGTCACAGGCATCTTGCTGTTTGCCTGAGAGGAGCACCAGCCCTTCCTGCATCCCCCCCAGCTCTCCACCTCTAGCTGTGGGATAACAGCCAATAAACCCACATTTGCTGGGAGATTTGAGGAAGTGGCAAAGATAAAAAGGACACCAACTCCCCACAGCTCCAACAACTGTTACTAAAAAGGAACAAAGCTGTTCCAGACACAATAACAAAGATTAGAGTGCATTGCAGGTCTTGGGATTGTCTGTCCCTCTCTGACCGTGGGTGGCTTTCCGACTCCAGCCCCCACAGACACAGTATAGACAGCAGCAACAGCACAAAACTTCTCAGCAGTTTTTGACAAGGCCACTATTACAGTCCCTGGAAGACTCTGGGATGTCTCCTTCATTTCTCAGGAGTTGTTTTCCCCCCACCTCCCCTTAAAATAATTTGCAAAGGCATAAAAGAACATTCACGCAACAATAAAAACAAGAACAGAATAACAGGGACAAACCTCCCTGCTTGTTGTGTTTCCAGAAAAGGCAAGAATCACCTATTTTACAGAAGAAGAAAAAAGATAATATCACTCCCCAAGCCCCTGGGGAGGATTAGAGCAGAAACATTCTATGAGCAGCAAAATGCAAAGCTGTTTCCTGTGAGTGACAACATCCTGTGTGGATTCTGCAACGTACAGTGTGGGCTGAATTTATTAGCTTTGTCCTTACTTGAGACACTGATGGTCTCTACCCAGACATTTCTTTTCACAAAACACATCAGAACTTTGTATATAAGAAACTTCAACCCCTGGGACAAACTCAGTTGAAAAAGATGAATTCAGAGGTTACAGAGGCAGAGTGCCCAATCACATCTGCTTCTTTCCTTAGAAAAATAAGCTAAAAATACCACAAGGATGAGTTTTCACTCTGGAGCAGCTCAAGAGATGTTCCCAAATCTATAAACAATGGCAGAAATAAAACCCCATAAACACAAACATAGCCCAAACAAGCAGTAACAGGACAGCAAACTCACCTTGCTGGCTACAGACATGGAGGGGCTGGGTGGAGGGCTCAGAGGGCTGAAACACAAGACCAAAGCAGTATTATACATCCACTGTACTTAAGCAATTTTACTCCGGAAATATGTTTCAGCCAGTTATCTGCACCAAGGGAGAGTTATTCTGAAGATTTCACGTTCCTGTCTTGCAACATTAAAGGCTCAGGACACTTGCTCTTAATCAAATAACTATTCCATGGGGCTTTATGACACAGGGCTGTTGAGTTTTGGAAGAAGAATCAGCACTTCCCCAGGAGACCTCTTCCTTGGCCTCACACTCAGCTCTGACCAAGCCCATCCCAGCTGTGTCTTTACTCATTTCTGTTGCATCACCGATGCGTTTGAGCCCACATTTCCCACTGAGGAGGATGGAAAGCCCTCTGTCACTGCTGCCCCATATCGATGTTGTTTATCTGCCCAGAGCAGTGAGCATGGCTGGAAAAAGCCTTCCCTGTGCCTTGCATCTCGGCTCCTCCTGTGCAGTTGCAAAACACACGTGCAGGGATTTCTCCCCAGCAGGGAACAAAGCAGACACAGCCGCCGGGCTGAGATATGCGGATGCTCCTCCCGCCGCCGGCGCTGCCCTCAGCAGTCGCCCACAGAGCTCTGGCTCAGGAGTGCTGTCGGCTTCTCTGCCTGGGGCTGCCCCACACCCCAAGGCTGACGGGAGCACCTTTCTCCCCTGAGTAGTGCCGTTCAACACCATGGCTAAGCCTAACCGCAGGCCCTGCGACTCTTCCCCCTTCTGCTCCTCTCCCCCCTTACCCAGCTCTCTCTTTGCTATGGGGAACCCTTTGCCATGTTCTCCTCAGGCCTGGAACCCCACCAGCAGCACGCCTGGGATGTCACACTGCCCTGGCAGGCTGTGAGCACCCCACTGCTGCAGCGACCCTGGCAGCTGCACACCTCGAGCAGCAGGTGATCCCAACCACAAGCAGGATCCTACACACAGAGCATCACCTAAGCAGGGGACTTCTTCCCCATCCTTCCCAAGCGCCCTCAGCACACCCGGGCAGGATGAGACCCCACACAAGCAAGGATCTCTCCTTCAAAAGCACTCTCAGACCGGAGCACAATGAGACCTCTTCACAGCCAGGACCCTCCCCTCAGGAGGCACCCTGGACAGGGGATCCTCCCTCCGCTTCCACCCCTGTGTGGCATCCCGAAGATCCCCTCGGGAAGGATGGGACCCGCTCCCTCCCCACAGCTGGGATCCTCCGTTCCAACAGCGCTCCGGGTCAGGGGCTTTCCCCTGCCATAGGCTGGAGGTATCTCCCGTCCAGCTCCCTCATCCAGAGGATCCCTGTGTCAGGATTACAACCCCGAGAGCTGGCCTGCCCTCTGCATCTCAAGGGAGCTTCCGAGACACCCCGCAGCAGCACAGGACCCGCGTCTCTACCCGCTGCGGATCCTTCCCACGTCCTCCCACCAGCCCGGGCAGGATGAGGCACGGGATAGCCCTGTCTGTACGAGTCCCCTTCGCCTCCAGACACCCCGGCGGGGATGAAACCCGTCACCCCTGAGCGCGGGACTCGCCCCCCCGGCCAGGATGAGGCTCAGCACCTCCGAGCGCGGGACTCACCACCACAGCCAGGATGAGACCCCCCGTCCTCCCTCCCCGACACAGCCCCCCCGGGCACAGCCTCCCCCTCACCCGGGCAGGATGCGTCCCCCCGGGGCGGCGGGGGCGGGCCCGCGTCTCACCGCGCTGGCTGTGCAGGGGCTGGGACGGGACGGGCGCGGCGCCCCGGGAGCGGGAGCGGGAGCAGCCGCCGCCGGCTGCCGAGAGCCGGAGCCGGAGCCGCCGCCTCCGCCGCTGCCAAGGCAACGCCGCGGCCCCGCCACGTGACCCGCAGGAAATGGCGGCCCCGCCCGCGTCACGTGACCGCCGCCGCCTCATTGGCCCGAGCGGCGCCGCGGCGGGAGGGGCGCCGGGTCCCTGCGGCGGGAGGGGGCTGCCCAGCGCTCCTGCGGCGGGAGGGGGCTGCCCAGCGCTCCTGGGGCGGGAGGGGGCTGCCGAGCGGAG
>WBNH01006898.1:29734-40981 GCA_013401255.1 Urocolius indicus | reverse complement strand
CCACCCCTCCTCAGGCGGGAGGGCGCTGCCCAGCGCTCCTGAGGCGGCAGGGGCCTGCCCAGCCCTCCTGAGGCGGGAGGGGGCTGCCCAGCGCTCCTGAGGCGGGAGGGGGCTGCAGCTCCCTCTGTCAACATGCATCTATAGTAGAAAATAAGTCAGGTCTGCGGCTCACTCAATTCGTGATCGGGGTGAAACCCAGTCCCCCCCGCCACACCACCCGTTACTCGTTCCAGACCTTGGGTGTCTAAATCTATCCACAGAAAAAGGTGTTGGTGTGCAAACGTGTATTTATTACAATTAATGGTTATACAGCAAGAAGTCATCACTTACATAATCAAAACTGCTGCTGCTGCTGGGCTGCAGCATCCTCTGGCTGGAGCTCAGCAAAGGGTCTGGCAGCCAGACTGCCGTCTCCCCGCTCTAGGAGCCTGCACGAGCCCATCCAAGGACAGGGACGAGTTATGGGGAAGAGGAAAGTATCCCTTCCCTGAAAACAAGATCAAGAAAATCCTGAAAGGGGGCACAGTGGGTCAGCTTTAGCAAGTGACAGTCCCCTCCTCCTGAATTCACTCTGCCTGGGGGAAGGAAAAGACAAAGGAAAATGATTCCTATAAAGCAAATGTATTTGTTATCCTGAGCATGCTGTTCGCCTCTGACATTACAAGTGCCTCTGCTCGCTGCAGCACTAAGGCTGCTGTCTGTCAGGATCCCACGCTTGCACCAACACTCACAGGAATGGACCAGCAGCCAACTTTCAGCCCCTTGAAGATGAGTCACCATCAGAGAAAGGAGAGGAACTCATCTAGAAAAGAATCCGGAGCAAGAATTTAACGTAAGCAGGTCAAACTCCTTGGTAGTTTCAGACCTGCAAGTTATTACTGCTTTTTTTGGTGCTGTATTTGGAACAGGAAAGCAATTGTCTCTCATTTCACTACACATGGAAGCACTTCCCTTTTCCTGCTCCACAGACAGTGTTTTCCTCATTTTGAGGTCACAGAGTACTTGCATTTGTCTGAACAAAGAACCATTCCTTCAAACACTCCCTCTGAAGTATGAAGACATCGTGCTGACACGAACAACCACAACATGGCATAGTATTTTTCAGAATTCATAGCAACACCTACCAAATACAGCTCCTACACGCAGCCACCCCAGCCAGAAAGGATGATGCCACTTTCAGCAACACATTCTCCTTGCTTTTTATGGATTTCACCTACAAACTCTGCATTCTTAGAAAACGAAGAGGATGAATAATTCAGCATGGGTAACGCTGGTCTCTTATGGAGGCAGGATGAGGCCACACAACCTGAATTCACCAAGTTCACTGAGACAAACTCAAATCCACCTTTCTCAGGACTGAGGTAAGTGCATCCTCACGCTGCAAACATCTGCTCTACTGAACGCAGAGGAGCACTTATTTTTTCAGCTTACAAGCCTCACAAGCTCAGAGGCAGAACAGTCTTTGTTTATTTGTGAGACTCTCACTTCTCCTCCATCCACAAAAGCTCAGAATGATCACAACATTTTTATGGCTTTTCCTATGACACAGACATATCAACAGGGTTTCCCTGCCCTCAGGGGGTTTGAGCAAAGCAGTTCTCATCACTCATCTCTCCACAGGGAAATACAAACAACTGCTGAATGTCCATTCTGCAGTTTAAGCACTAGAGAATGAAACACTGTCACAACGCCTTCTGAAGCACCTGCCTCTCTGGAGATGAAGCAGAAAACATTCCCATGGAGATCTCTAACATGGGGGTGGTGGAGGTGTGGACCACACTACTCAGAAATCACCCAGCTCTGAAATCCTTGGGTACGTACAGGGGAACCAAACAAAAATGTTACCTACACTGGGCCGCATCTGCTTCCCCACTGCCACGGCAGCGGTACCACTGAGAAGCCATGACAAAAAGCCAGCTCAGACAAAACACAGGATTTCTGGCAGCACTGTAAAACAAAGCCTAAAGCTAAAAAGAGATTCACTCTTTTAATTGTTTCTTTTTTTTTTTTTTTTTGCTTTAAAATAATTCGCCATTAACAAAGGCTTGAGAAGAAGTAGCACCAAATTCTGGATGCTGAGGTCCTGGGATGAGCAGATCTGAAAGACAGCAGGCACTTTCAATTAAAGATACCCCAAAGAGGTAACTAGCTAAGTTACAAATAAAACCACAATGCATAGGCCCTTCCTCAAAGCACCACTAAGTAAATATCCACATGGATGTTACAATTCCTACCCAGGACCCCAAAGTTCGAAGCAGAAAGAAAGGCTGAGTGTCATGACATGAAGCTGACCACAAACAAAACCATCCTGAGCCTATCTGCCACAGGATTTGGAGGGTTTGCATATTGAATCTTTTGGAAAAGATACTGTTCCAATCCAAAAGCAAATGTAAATAAAATACAACTGACACCTTTTTCTGTATTTCCATATGTGCCACATCTCTTGGTCTTTTTGTCTCTTCCTGTAGCACTGCAAACATCTCTTTATTTTACTGAAGTCCTCTTCCAAAAAAAAAAAAAGAAGACAGAACAATCCAACACATTCCCTTTATTCATTTAAAAAACACGGAAGAAAAGCAGTAGGGAAAGTTTTAGCAATAAAAAATGGATCCTGCTTAAAAATCTATAGAACCTGTCTTGCAACATAAACTAATTTCTTTGGGTTAGAGATGACCCCATACAAAACCCCAAATTCAGAACACTCACAGTGCAGGAGAATCTGGCTACAGACCACTTTTCTACTTCAGGTTAAGCTCTTCCCTTAGATTCATGTATCCCACTGCTTCCAGCTTCGACACAAGTAGATGTAGCCCTCACAGTAGTATTTTCCTTAAATGGTAATGGATATGTTTTAGCTTTCAGACAGAAAAACACTCTGGGCCATGTTAGAAAACTCTAGGGTCACAGAGGCTTATGGCTGACCCTTCAGAGCAAACTCAGAGCAGACTGCACAGCAGTTATACAAGCAATTAAGAAAAAAGATCTCTTATTTGGCATTTCTCTATCGATATCTCTTGGGCCTGCAACGTGAAGGTCATTCACCGTTAAGTAGATGTAACGTATGCCGATGGGTTCTGCTTGGCTGAGATGAAAGACTTTCATGCTCCTGATTATAAAGCAATGAACAGTGCTTCCAACAGTGCTGTCTCTGAAAGGCCTCATCCTCTTCCCATCACAAAACTTGGCTCTTCAGCGTCATCTTCCTTCTCTTCTTCCTCCTTGCTATCCTCTTCATCATCCTCGCTGCTGACTTGCTCTTGAGATTGGTCAGGTTCTGTAAAGACAAAGAGTATGAATTGATAACATTGTCTCATGCTTCTTCCTTGTTAAGTATCTCACAACACAATCTCAGGTGCTCAGCAAACATGTGTTAGGTGATGCTAATTAGTACAGTCTGGTAATATATTCCCATGCATCTTCCTCACTAAGCACCTCCCAACAAAGCAGCCCCAGATACTAAAGAAACATATATCAGGTTATATTAATTCTACCAAGTGACTTACAGCTCAGAATATCAAATTCTCCCTGGGGGAAATACCCCTTCATCTCCAACATTACCACTGTGCCAAGCTACAGAATCTCAAGGGCTGGAAGGGACCTCAAAAGTTCATCCAGTCCAAACCCCTTGCCAGAGCAGGACCAACTACAGTAAGTAGGTCACACAGGTGGGTCTGGAATGTCCCCAGAGAAGGAGACTCCACAACCCATCTGGGCAGCCTGTGCCAGTGCTCCCTCACCCTCACAGTGAAGAGCTCCACCTTCTACTGAACATGACTGCAAATGAGTGATCAAACGCTGAAGTGATAGTTTATCTTGCTCCCAGTCTCACCTCTGCACATCAGCCTGAACTTTCAAGTGTCACAGCATGCTGTTAAGGAATCCAGGCACTGGGAAGCCACAGGCAAACCTCAGAATCTTTCTCCATCTATCTAAGTTTATGGAGACTCCACAAGGTGCCATAAACCTTTACATCTTTGGTATACTGCAAGTACAGGAACCCATTAAGAAATGTGTAAAATTAACAAGGGTCACAGGAAAGTCATGAACACTGCTAAAAGACCAGAAAACACCTAGCAGATAATAAATAACAGACACCAAAAATTAGGTAGGGTATTAAGTGAGACCTGACTCTAACAGCCTTTCTTCTGCTTGCAGCAGCTCCTGTCCCTTCACTGTTCCTCAGGCCAAGCCACACTCGGCTCCTGCTCTGATCCCTTACACACAGGATTTAGGATCGGTGCTCTGATGCCACCGCGTGGTGACATTCGTTACTTTCATTTTTATTAGGAGTTCATGCAATAATGCAATTTCAACAGCTGACCCTATTTAGCTCCAATCGTTATTCTCAATGGTTTTTACTACGACAAAGGTGAAAGATGGCAGCTCAGAAGTTTTATTTATTAATTAAAAAAGGAAGAGAAATACTTGCCTGCCATGTCCAACAAGTACACTGCAATTAATTTGGAAAAAACTCAGATTTCAACCCAGGGCATACAAAACTAGACAAAGACAAGCCTGTTCCCAGCAGACTAAATATGGCTATCAGGGGCTTCTATCTCCACTGACCATGTTGTTGTTGTTTTTGTTATTTTAAGTAGACAACCACAAACTGTAAAGAGCTAAGAACTGCTCTAAAGACCCGAGAAGTTTGGATTTTGGCTTCCAGATGACTGACTTGCTGGGCCAGAATGGTTTTGTTTGGCACAACTGGTGCATAGCAGTCGCATACCACAGTGCCAGTCCCTCATCTCACTCCCAACCCTCCCAGCCACTCCAGAAAGGGATAGGTATTCCATTTTGTTCACTCAAAGTGAACAAAAGTATGTTGACTCATACTTAAATTATCCTCCCAGTTACAATTCATAAATGAGTAGCTTTAAAAAAACTCCACAGAACCAAACCAAAACACACACACACAAAATCCACTCTGTTACATTCACTTGCTGTCACAAGTAAAATTAACCTAATGATTAATTTGTCCTCCTCTGTTTATATGGGAGGCTGGCAATGGATCAGCTGAAACAGATCCAATTCTGAAAAGCAAAGCAGGAGTAAGGTAGAGCTGTCAGACAAGTCACTCTTCTACCAGAATTCTCAGAACTCCCTGTGACTTAAAGACCAAGAACTACTGCAGAGCTAGTGTGCTAATCTACAAAGGACATCTATGTCACACAGAATCTCATCCAGGTGGGTTGGAAAGTCCCCAGAGAAGGAGACTCCACAGCCCATCTGGGCAGCCCCTGCCAGTGCTCCCTCACCTCAACAGGGAAGAAGTTTTCACTTCTGTTTCTTTGGAACCTCTTCTGTTCCAGCTTGTACCCATTGCCCCTTGTCCTATCATTGGCCATCACCAAGCATAGCCTGGCTCCATCCTCCTGACACCCACCCTTTATGGATTTGTAAACATGAATAAGGTCACCCCTCATACTCCTCCAAGCTAAAGAGCCCCAGCTCCCTCAGCCTTTCATCATCATTTGAAAGAGTAAGAAAAATAAACTCACTGAGAGGAGATAACAAGTATTCAAAAGTTTGAGCAACAAAACGAGTTTGCTGAACATTAATTTTCCAGATTGCAGGAGAACAGAGACAGATGAGTTTTCCCCACTTATTTCTATGCAAAATAAAACAGTCGTGTGGAACAGATGGTACCAAGGTGGCTCCATTTCCTACACACAAAACTCAATTTCTGGCTGCCCAAGTTGTACATTTTCTTCCACCTGTTTTCTCCACACACATTCAAAATACACATGAAAAGCACAGCCTTTAACAATACTTCCTTTTTTAGCAGACGTTCTAAATCTGCAGTCTGTCAGAACAGCTAGGGCAAAACATCCACGACCAACAAATGTAGCATTCCAACGTTTGCTGTCCAAAATTTCCCCTAATAAAGGGAAAATATTCACAGACAAGTTATTTCTAAGATTAAATCTCAACATGGATGGCTTTCAAAGAGGACTTTTCAAACATTAGCTAAAATAACAACCTTAACGTTCAGCCTTCCTATCCACCTACCGAGAATGGTTGGGGAGGGAAGGGTGGCACAAACCCTTCCAGGCTTCAATTAGGGAACAGAATTAAGTCTTGATAAATTAAAAACTCCGTTTCACTGACCTTTTTCCTGTTTCTTTTGTTCAAGTTTAGTTTTCTTAGCTTGAAGTTTCTTCTCTTTTAACTTCTGTCTATAAAGCGAAGGAAAAAAGATGCTTTTGCAAATCCAACATTGTAAAGCTTCTGCACTTTCAGACACTGCTAAAGGACGTGCTGCAGACATCTTGGGAAAGCAGACACCAGAAGAGAAGTTCCATTTAAATTTGGCCTCAAATGAAGTTTACTCAGCAAGTGTAAACTTAGACACGTCATCAACGGGAATTTTTCTATGTTGCTTTTAGTCTAATTAACTTTTTCTAAAGTCTTCCTTGCTGCCGCTGCAATCAGAACTGTATGATATGCAAGAATCTCCAAGAACATGGAAGTAAAACGAAACTGCCCTTACATGTTAGCTATCTAGCCTCATTAACAGAGAAAACAGTGTCAAAACCTAGACTGCTGGAACTGAATGTAAGGGGACAGAAAAAAGAAAGAAGTCAGCAGTAATGTATACTTCAATTGGAAAAACAAAAGCAGTATGCTTTGACCATCTTTGGCTGAGCTTCATCAATATGTTGGACTCTAAGAGTACCATCAGCAGTAAGAGGAAATTTCTGTTTGCCTAGCAAAGATAACCAGGCAATTTAAATGGCAAACACAGGGCACAACAACCTGGGATTCCTATTCCTCTCCCAACATCACAAATGAATTCTCTTGAAACAAGAGAGCCAAGTACTATACCTGTAAGGTCCAGAGAGAAAAGAAAGTGTGCTGAGGGAAATTAGAGGAGCTCCTACAGGGCAAAGCTACTTGGTACCTACACTGTATGGCTATAGAAGGGAGATAAGGAGGTGTTAAGAGTGTTTGGGCAGCACTTGCTGTCTGAACAGTTGTTCTCCATCTCAGCCAGGAAAAAGGCAGCAGGCCAGATCTGACTTGCTGGCCATCTGTTGGACCACACTAAATTCAAATGAGACAGCAACAGCATTTGTATTGTGCACTTTGGTGCTATAATATGCCAGTAATTCACTTTGTACAGGCCTTTCAGCAGCAGCTCTCAGCTACAAGATGTAAACCCCTTATTCTCAAAGAGGGAGGAGAGAGGCTGCTTGGGGTTAGACCCTCTGGCAAAGCTAAGCCATGACACCCAGCTATTTCTGACAGGTATGGTGGACACAGAGTGTAGAATTTAAATTCCTGTATCATTGCATTACAATGCTCAGACAATTTCTTGAGAGCATCAATCTTGTAACTGTTTCATTGTGTCCAAATCTTAAGAGAAGAATGGATTTAATTTCTTTTTTCCCCATCTAATTTACCAGACCTGACCTGACAGTCACTTCAATGAGGCAGGTGGAAATGGCTACTGATTTTAACAATACTGCACCCATCAGCAGCCCTTTCAGTATTTACAGACTGAACTGGACTAGGCACACTGATGGTGTACAGAGGACAATATCAGCCCTCACCATGGCCTACTAGTCTCAGTCTATACATGTACCCATTAAGCAGCACTCATTTTTGCACTTCAGCTGGTTTGTGTCAGCTGTTTCAGATACTTTTTAAAGCCAGATGTACACAGAAACTTTTCATGACACTGTTGTAACAAATATGCAGTAAGGCATGATGCAGTCAACACCACAGCATCAGCAAAAGCTGCTCAACCAGTCAAAAGTTATCCTGCTAGTGATGGCACGGAATATGCCAGCAAAGCCTGTCAAGCGTATACCTACCTTTAGAAATCAAACAATGACATTAACAAAACTGATTTCCACAGCCAGACTTCTCGGCTGATAATGTAGACAAAGAGCAATAGCATTTATCCAAAGCATGTAACTATAGATGAGGCATGGGGCATGAAAGTTTCCATGTCAAGCCTCATGGAAAAATCTACCCTTACCTCTTCCTTCTACGTCTTGCTGTTTGTTCTTCTGCAATCATCTTATTCCTCTCCAGTTTCTTCTGGAACTCCTCATCTAGTCTTTGCTGTAATTGATCACACATCACACTTTGGTCACAATGTAAATTAAAATACTTTTTTTAAAAAGTTATGTCCTTTCAGGAGGAGTCCTTCAGCAACATAGAGAAGGAGCTTTGCCATATTCTGTCTGACTGTTTCTTTAGACAAAAGCCATTTTCCTAGGGATGTACAGGCAGACAGCATTTATAACTTGTAGCCTGAGCCAAACATTGAACCTTTTAGAGGGAAGAATCCTCACCAAAAGAGATGAGAGAGCTTGTGCTTCTGCCCTAAAGAATATTTAAGTAAAAGCAAGAGAATAATTTGAGACACAAACATTAACAGATGGATCAGAGGACTCATCTTGGTCAAGAAGGAGCTCTCTGAATAACGCCCTCTGAAAGGGGTGCTATTCTACTCAAATAAGACTTAAAAGAAAGAGATCTGGACTTTGTTCACAAGCACTTGCTGTGATTCTGTCTGTGCAAAACAGTGATATCGTGGATTTCTAATTTTTAAAGCATTTTCAAACCAACTTGAAAACACACACATTCGTGTGCAGTCTTACTGTGTGCTAGGATCCCAGAGAACATGCAGCATATCTGACACAAAGCACCAAGTGTTTCAATAGTGACAACAATGCCACGTCACATACCCCTACAGTTTTCCTGTGATAAGGGATGGCTCCAAATGGAGGTATTTGTACATGGTTTTACAAGAAAAAAAAAAACCATTTGCAATGAACATCAAACAGCGAGGGGGAAGAATGATGAAGAGTGCTGCTGACCTTCTCAGCCATGGCATCCATGAAATCTTGCCTCTGGTACTCTCGCCGACGAAGATGCCGGTACACGTGAAATTCCCCACTCCCAGCTCCAGCGCTGGAACCTGCAATAAAGAAGAGTTAGTTTACTAGAAAATAATTCACTGGTGACTACAGCTATCAGTCAAAGTGAGCTCCAAAACCACAGCTGGACACTAAGGCAGCAAAAGAAGTGGAGATGGAATGCACACCCTATTCTCTGGGCATAGGTGAGGCAAAATACCCTACTGAGACTGCTTCGTTGAGATTTCAGCATCTCATATGAAAAATACAGGTCAACAGTAAGGTGACCAGGCCCATCACATTACACTCTCCCAAGAAAGGCAAATACCATTGACAGTTTTTGACCATTTCCTCATAAATGAGATCCCTATAGCTCTCTCTTTCTGGCACAAGTCTGCATGCCTTGCAGGAGCTTTCAACATAGCACTCCATTCTCTTCCTCTGTCTCCTGAGCCATTTCTCAATGCAAAGCACACAAACATATGCCTCAAAGAAGACACCTAGTCACACATATATGGCAGCTGGGATTGCAATAGGAGTGCTCTTGATACCAGCAGAAGCCCAGCACATCAGGTGCTCCCAGAAAAACAAGAGTTCAACTCAGCAAAGCTGTTCGAAAAAGCCATGAGAGAATTACAATAAGCAGAACATTTATTTTCAGAAGCACATAAAAAGCTTTAGTCCAAGATCAATTATTCTGAAACAAGAACAAGTCAGCCTCTAGAAAGGAACATTAAGAAGGATGGAGGTCTCAAAGAAACATATAACTTCTACATGCAGATAGGATTTATACCACAACTATCACATTTCGTTCCTGCAGGTAAAAGTAAAGTGTAAGCACAACACTTGGGTCAGGTTCTTTGCATGGCTGCCAGCTCCCTGCTTGACCACTTACAGTCACATCCACAGCACACATCTCCATCTCAACACCTGAGACTCAGGCTCAAAGCAGTCAAAAGAGGGCCTTCATAACTTTCCAGAGCACTCTCAGATTCACGGAAAGGACAAATTAAAACTGATTATAATTTACTTGTCATCGCCAGAGCAGCAGGCAGCTTACTTCACTGCAGGCAGTCCACGTGCTGGAGTGCCATGGGCACTGTTCACTCTGCATTCTGACAACAAGCAGAAAAGTGGAACCCAGGAAGTAAACAGAACTTGAAAAAGCAGCTCTCGAAGCACATTTCATACCTCTGTTTTCCCCAGCAAAATGAGCAACAACAGAAAACTGCCTCTGTTGTGTTTTTTAGTGTTAAATACTTTTCTAAGTTTTTCTAGCTGCCACTACAGTTATCTGAAGAATTGTATCTTTACCCATCACATCTCTAACGAACTCCGGGGGAGGTCGTGGTGCCCATTCATTCAGTTTTTCAGGAATTGGTACAGTCTTTTCCTGCAAGAACAAACCAACCAGACATCAGTATCTTCTAGGAGCAAAGTCTGCAATTTTAACACATTGCTGAAAGGTGGTATGTCTGGCAACAGCCTCTTCCACCAGCTGACAGATCTCGGAAGGAGCACAGCAGTAGCAATTTCTTCAAGTATAGCGATTGGGAGCAGGCAAAAAATGAGAATCAGGAGGTATCCTCTCTTTGGCTCACATTGAAGCCTGCAGGTTAACAAAGCCCAGGAGCATCAGGAGTGTCTGTGCTCCTTTTGGGTACAGAAACTAGAGAGAAGCAAGCCAGCACCTCCAAGCACTTGCACGCTCTGAGTGTACTCCCACTACCAGTAGCCCGAGAAGCAATCAAAGGCATTTGTGCTCCTTCCATGCCAGATCTATGGAGGACAAGGAAGAGCAGGGAAGCTGAGAACACATGGTGCAAGGTCAGAGAAAGAACACAGCGGGGGGGGGAAGTCTCAGCCTCCTCCAGCACACAGGGACAACGAGAGCGTCTGCTTGGCAAACACCTCCTCCCCAGGACAAGGATCCAAACACCCGCTTAGAACAAACAGTGCCACGCTCCCCCTCCATTGAAAGCAGCAGGCAGAGCACTGAGAGGCCAGTCCTGCCCCTGGAGCAGGGTCTCTCCCCTCACAGCAGCTCGACTGGCAGCCTCCTTCCCCTCCCGGAGCCGGGAAGGGACGGTGGAGGCGGCTGTCCCTTCCCCTCACGGTCGCGGGGCGGGGGACAGACTGGTCCCTCTGCGCTCATGGACGCGGGGGGAAAGGGGGTAGGAGTCGGTCCCTCCGTCCCTATAGAAACCGGAGGAAGGTCGGTCCGTCTCCCCTCACGGAGTCCGAGAAAGAAGCGGGGGGAGTCGCTGGGTCTCTCTCTGCCGTGCCAGGGGCCGCGAAGGAGCCCCGCCGTGCCTCCCTCTCCTCTCCCTCTCCCTCTCCCTCTCCCTCTCCTCTCCCTCTCCC
This sequence comes from Urocolius indicus, assembly GCA_013401255.1. Classification (NCBI taxonomy): domain Eukaryota; kingdom Metazoa; phylum Chordata; class Aves; order Coliiformes; family Coliidae; genus Urocolius; species Urocolius indicus. Next base: position 29,744 of record WBNH01006898.1, on the reverse strand, counting down.
TCTCCCTCTC
>WBNH01006898.1:0-29511 GCA_013401255.1 Urocolius indicus | reverse complement strand
CTCCCCTCCCCTCCCCTGGGCGCGGCGGTGCCCTCACCGGGTTCCTCATCAGCCGCTCGAGGCGGAGGCGCTGCTCCTCGGCGGCGCTGCGCGGGATGACGAGCGGCTGCGGCTCCTTGCGGGGCCGCGGCGGCCGCGGGGCCGAGGGTGCCGCCATCTCTGCGGGGGGCACAAGCCCTGCCCCCGCGACGCTTGTCCCGTGGCTCCCCCGCTCCCGAGCAGCTCCTCCGGAGCGTGAGCCAGCGGCCTGGCCGGAGCGGCCCAGCGCCATCCTGGCTTGTCGTAGTGTGACCAGCCGGACCCGGCCGTGGTTGTCCCCGCTGTGCTCAGCACTAGTGAGGCCACACCTTGAATGCTGTGTTCAGTGTCCTTCTGTCCACACCCAGGGGCTGCAGCGTGGGCAGAGCCGGGCACGGAGCTGGGGAAGGGGCTGGATGGAGCACAGGGGAGCTGGGGAATGAATGGGGGTGTTGAGCCTGGAGAAGAGGAGGCTGAGGGCAGACGGGAGCACTCAAAAGCCGTGGAGCTGAGGTGCCGAGGGCCGTGGGTTAGTGATGGGCTTGGCAGGGTGAGGGGAGGGGGTGTATTCCATGAGCTGAAAGGTCTTTTCCAACTGAAGTGATTCTATGATTCTCCTCAGCTGACCCTCAGAGAAGGCCTCGGTCACCTCCCTTAGAACCCGTTAGCAGGGCAGTTCTGGCATCTGCTGCTCTCTGTGCTCAGCCCCTTGACAAGCAGAGCCTCAAGGAGGATGAAAATTCAGTGCATTTCACACCAGCACCCTCAGCCCTGCCAAATCCCTTCCCTGTGACCGTGTAAGCAATACGGGACTTCCTAGTCCTTCCCCCGGCAGGCTGCCTGCACCATCTGTTCATGTCACTTTGGTGCTTAACCAGCGCTGCCCGGAGGTCTCTTGTGCTGCCAGTGAGGAAGGGCAGCGCAGTTCCCCGCAGCACAGCCTGGCCGGGCGCTGGGAGAGGCAGGCAGGCAGGGGGGGACATGCTGCACTGTCTGCATTCGCGCATCTGGGCTTTGATGCCTGGAGCAGCTGAGGGCTTGTATGCCCACATCCACTCTTTTCTGACAGGGCTGAAGGAAGCCATGAGTGAGGAAGAGGAGCTGGCTGCTATTCAGGCTTCCACTGCAAGCCAGAGTTCTTGTCAAGCTGCTGTGGCCTTACAGAAATGGCATGGCATGTGCTCGGGCTGTGCGTGCGTGCGTCAGAGAATTAGCTAGTAAAGGTCAACTGCAATGGAAGAGGGGGCATTAAGCCTTTGTGTAGTTTATGGAGATAAGCTGGAGCAGTGAAGCCAGGCACCGGGTTTCAGACAGCTTCGTGCTGTGCATGTGGAGAGGGTGACAGAAAGGGGAACAGAGAGGTTGGGAATGGCTCCTTCTGAGTTTATCGGTCACTTGTATGACCTGAATTTAATAAGTCCCCATGCTCTTCCCCCTTCTGTGAAGATAAGGTTCAGCCCCTATGTTTACAAAAGACTTTTCAACCTCTACTGAGGTTGCTATGGAAATCACACTAGTTTACTGCCTTGTGTTTGTCTTACCAACCTGATTTGTAAAAGAATGGTGTGAATTTAGCTTTGGCTGAGTTCCCAGCTGGCCAAGCTGGCCCTGGAAGGCATCCTTACAGTCACAACCCTGGCTGCAGTGATGCAAACAGCTTCCTCCATGCTGTCTGCCAGCTCCCAAGATCCTGGTGCTCACAGCTCTCTCAGCCTTGGGGCCTCTTCAGCCCACCAGGACAGAACCCATAGTGCCAGCCTGTAGTCAGCTGGTGACAGGGAGACACCATCTCCATTCGCAGAGGCTGGGGCAGGTATACACCCCATACCCTCAGTCACTGCAGAACGGGTTTTAGAAGCAGGGTTCCTGCAGATCAACCGAGTTTCCTCTCCCCTCTGCTCTGCTGAGTCTTGAGCACAACACAGGCCAACTTACCTCGCTAGTCACCGTGTTTCTTCCTCCTTACTGTCATGATCACCTCTCCAAAGCACAGCCTCCAAAAGCGGGGGTGTGAGTGATGAGCTGTCAGGGCTCAGCCCTCTCATGCCAGTTCCCAAGGACACAACAGCAGCTGTGCCCCCAGCCAGCGTGACAGCCCGAGGGCTGCAGTAAGCAGCTGGGTAGCCTGATTCCCTTGCCCAAAGCGTGGCTTGTGCCTGTGACAACTCACAGCTCTGAGAAACAAGCAGCAACTTCCTGTCATCTTAGCAGAGCCCAAACAAAGTATGGGGGAACAGACCTGGGAGCATCTCACTCTCAGACTGGCATGTCTGTCTGTCTATCCATCTGTCCATCTCTACCTATCTGGGGAGGAGAGGCAAGATTATCACTTGTGTCCTGCAAAAATTGGAAGTATTTCCTCAAGCCATTAAAAATACAAAGCCCAGGAAACCAGAGTGCTGGGCTGGGATCTGGGCAGAGCTGGGCTTACTGGGCTCAGGGGATTTGCATTAGAACAGAGAAGCGTTTTCATAGTTCAATGCAAACCAAACCACAAAATTCAGCTCCCTGATCCATAACAAAGCAGCTCATTTCTGTTTCAAAGGCATTCTGATAGGTTTTCCTACCACAGGGATCCTTCTGGAAACAGTTTGCTGAGGAAGACCTTTCCTGTCGGGCAGACAGGAGCAGCCACAGACAGCTTAGACGTTTTGTGAAATGTGGGAGGCTCTGCTGCTGAAATCCCTTTGTATTTTTGTCCTCTTCATAGTAGCTGCCAGCACCAGCATCCCCACAGCCCTGCTCCAACCTTGGGGAAAAGGGCACTGGTGGAATGTAATCCAGCCCACACACTGAGGCTGCTTTCCGCTTGTTTCATTACTAGATTTCTGTGTTTGATGCAAAAGGCTGTTGTGTCCTGCCCTTGCCCTCCCAGGAATCCTTTGAGAGGAAGGCAAATCATACTTTCCAGCAAGACTAATGCTGTTAATTAGTCCATTTGTTAATGGATGAGGTGTGAACGGCTTATGGTGAGGCAGGAGGAACAGCTGTCCGGCAGACACAGCCCTCTGCCTGTGTTTCAGTAAGGAAGGAGCAGTCTTGTACAGAGGGGTTGTCACCTCCCCAGCACCTGATTGATCACAATCACAGAATGGTGGGGGTTGGAAGAGGCCTCCAGAGCTCATCCAGCCCAAGCCCCTGCTAAAGCAGCTTCCCCTCGCTCAAGGGGCACAGGAACTTGTCCTGTCCTCCTGAGCAGGAGCCTCCACACCCTCCCTGGGCAGCCTGGGCCAGGGCTCCCTCACTCTTACTGTAGTTTTTCCTTAAGTTTAAGTGGAACATATGATGAGCTTTCCAGGACAGGTGAACAGGCTCTGCAGACTTTTGAGGAGGGAACGTTTTGTTTTTTGAACACACCACAACACAACCACGGAGCTGAGCAGCTCCTTCCACGCTTCCAAAAGCCACGTGGTAGCTGTGTGTAGAAGCCGTGTCTGTCACACTGCTGAGCTGTGACTGCACAGTCTGGGACAACACACCAGTTTTCCCAGGGGATCCTCAGCAGAAGACATACAAGAGCAGAGTGTGAGGCACTGCCTCTCAGGAGAGATGAAGGCAGAGGAGGAAGGCATAACACGCTCCGGGGAACACGGCTGCTAACACAGGGGATGCTAACACAGGCCTTTGGGCTGCTCACTCACCACTGTGGCAGGGATGGAGGCAGCCTGACTTGCACCAGTGACAAAGCAGACAACGACGACAGACTGAGAGAAGAGGGAACCTGGCCCTGTACAGCCTGGACCTGTACTCCACTGTCCTCTGCTCAACAGTAAGAAAAACATCCCTCTCCTCCCTCCTCTGAGCAGAAACAATCTGAGCCCAGCCCCAACTGCCCCAAGACAGCAACAAGGTCTACACGTGCAACATGACAGCACTCTCCCTCTCTCCTTTCTTTTTCTGTGTAGCAGATCCAGCAGGCCCCAAACTCATGCTCACATGCTGTCCTTTTTGCAAGTGGTTTTATTTTAAAACTGGAACTCAAGTTCTCCATTTGTTTAACAAGTTCCCCCCCTCTCCCTTTGTTTTTCTTAAATAAAATTAATTTATTCTACAGAACAGTAAACTCTTCCAGACTCTTCCCTATTTACAAATCAACATCTTTGCTTGCAGATCATTGCTTCCCCTCTTCCTTTTCCTATCCTGTGATGCAGAAGGTAAAAAAACCAGCCAACATCTGAAGGTCTGTAAGGCAGTGCTCCCATCCACACCCACCTGGCCTGTTGGGACCTCAGTGAAGAACAAATGTGACGCTGTCCGAGCTGCATCCAGAGGTCCCCTCTCATTCTCTGTGTGTGTGAAGGAAGCAGGTCCATGTTAAACCCATCAACCAAGAGCATCTGACCTCTCCCTGCTACATGGGCTCCTCCAAGCTGGGTTTTAGCTCTACTGAGGATGGAGAAAGACCCCTGCCATGGCAAACTGCTCTCACTGCCCTCTGGATGGCCAAGCATTTGAGGAGAAGGTGGCATTTGCTGCAAGAGTGAGATCCACCTGCACTTGTCTCATGCACCCATGGGCTAGAAAGGCAGCTCACATCGCAGAAAGAGGCAAGGAGCTGTGGAGACACCTTCTTTGCCCTCTAGAAGTGGCAGAGACAATCACCTCCAGCACTGTTTTGCTAGCTCAGGAAAGAAGGCACCTAAAGAACCAAAAAACTGACCCAAGCCAAAACTCCAGGTTTTGAACTGCAGTTTCAAAACTCCAGGGGGTTTGAACTAGGTTGGCTTGGCTTGTACCTCTCTTTGCACTAAGTGCAAACTAACCTCTACCTGGGGAACCTATCCAGTCACTTCAAAGCCACCTTGCTCAGATCCTGCTAGCAGTGTCACCCAGGCCTGGCAGTAACATGAGGGGCCAGGAATGATGAAGAAGACAAGCTGTGCTGATGCAAACCAAGAGTGACCCGCATGCCCTTTGTCTGCAAACAAAGCTGCCCTTTTGGAGCCTCCCACCCCACAGGAGGCACACATTCCCTGTGAATGTACCCTAACAGCTTCAGTGACCTGCAGGAAAAAAAATGACAACCCAGTGCATACCTGGCCACAGCAGGTTTAGTTCTAAACTCTCTTCTAGGCCTCACTTCTTTTGAGCCTTCTTTTTCTGCTACAGATACGTGGTGGCTGCACTGGTCTATCAGCAAGCCACCAAGAAGCAGTGACCAGTGCAGTGCCTGGTTTTTTCCCAGCATCAGTGTTGCTGCACCTGTGGCTGGCACAGTTTTACCTCTGCTGGGGAGGGATTTCAGCCATCAGTGAGAGCAATCCTGCTTCTGACTCTTCCTCAACATTTCTGTTTCTCTAAGAAAGGAAAAAGAGAAATAACCTTCAATAGCATCTAATGAAGATGTGTAGTGTTTTCATTCCTGGGAGCCCAGGTGCTCACCTGCCCTCACCTCCAGATACAGCCCTGGCCTCTGTCTGACCCCTCCCAGCCATCCTCGGTGACTAACACCTGATGCAAAGCAGAGGTGTTGCTCTATTTTTTCAAGGTTTGCCTTGAGCAATGGAAAATATTGCCTAGCTGCCGTCGAGAGAAGGCAGAAGACTTGAGCTGATGCCCTTGCAGAGAGCTCAGGTTTTGAAAAAGCAAGGAAGAGAGGGAGGAAAGAAGGGGTTATCCAGGGACTCTCCACAGATACAGCAAGGAGAGAAAGGACAAAGGAACAGAAACAGCAGGAGAGCAGAAAGAAAAAAAACCCTTCCTCAAATGTGATTCATTAAACTTTAGGAAAAAACCTTCTCCTGGTAGAGGGTGGGAAGCACATGCCCTGGAGGGAGCCTGAGAGCCAGCCTGGATAAACCCCCCGTGCCTGTGTAGTAGTGCCCTCTCGGGCACATGGATCTGCAGGTGTGACAAAAGCCTCTGTGTGGGAATCTGCCATTTCCATGGTCATCCCCAAAGGCCAGAACCCCTCTGCAGCTGGGCTGTGGCGTGATGGTGCCACAAGAGATGTTGGCCTCACTCCAGAGGGGACATGCTGAGGTGCTTTGGCCGGAGGATGGAGCCTGGCACAGCTTTGGGCTGCCACCCCATAAGGGACATCCTCGGGGAGGAGCCCAGCTCGGCCCCAAAAGAGCTCTTGGTCCAAAAGGAAAAAGAAGAGGCTGCAAGCTCCAAAATGGCACTGACATTTTCAGTCTCCCAAACCCCCAGCACTGCCCTAACCTCAGGGCTGGTGCTGGCTCCAGCTAGGAAACTGCCCACCGCTGACGTGGCTCCTGCAGGCAGCGAGAAGGACATCTCATCCGGGCTGCTGGTGGTGGCAGGAGGAGATGGCAAGGCTGGTGAGGGCAGCGGTGAGGGCCACGAGTGTCCCACATTCCCCCACCATCCAGCCCCCAGGCGTGGGAGGATGCTCAGTAGAAGGAGTATTGGTTTTCCACTGCCCGGGTCCGGCTCCGGGCACCGTCAGCCTCGTGGTAGTCCTCGGCACTGGCTGCGGGGGGCTCTGGCCGGCGCTCGGCGCTGTCACTGCGGCTGCGGGGGCCCAGGGCACCCTCCAGGCGGTGGTAGGCTGCGGGGCCGGGGACAGAGGGGGCCACGGCCATCCCCTCGGCAGGCGGCGGGACTGGGGGGCCGGTGGGGGCTGTGCTGCAGAAGTAGTGAGGAGGCGGCAGGTCGGTGCGGCAGCCGGGGGGCTGCGACACAAGGGCTGGCGGGGGGCTGGCATCTGCGAGAGAGATAGGAGCTTGAGCTCTCCAGTGCTGCCTGAGGGCTTGCTGGCACCTTCCCACACCCACTCTCTCCCTTGCTGTCTTCTCCATCCTTGACTCTTCCTCAACCCTCCTTGTCCACCCTCTCCCAGCATAGCAGAGCCCCACAGATCCCTCTGCTCCTCTCCTGCCAGAGGCAGGGGACTGACACCCACAGCCAGGGACACACAGGTTATGCTGGCACAGCCCTGCTGGTGCCACTGCCCACCTTCAACAAGATAACCCCCACTTTAGAACATCTCCAGAGCCGCACACGCCAGCATAGGCGCAGCTTTAGGGAGAGGGTTAGTGAGGGAATCCCAGGGGTCAGTCCCTTTTTGGTCCACACATGGTCCCAGCCCAACCACCAATCCAAACCTCCACATGCAGCCCTGCCCCTGCTCTGGCACCTACCAGGTAGTGGGCTCTGGGCCACGACGTAGCTGCGGAGGGTGATGTCGGCTGCGCCACCCGACTCGAGGGGGATGGGGTGTGTGTGGAAGTGACGCAGCATGTCGAAGATGGTCTGGAACCAGAGGTGCTGCACGTGGCACTGCCCGCTCTCGTTCAGCGACAGGCGGAGGTGCTGCAAGTGCAGGGGGGCAGCAGGTTGAGCTGGGGATCGTCTGGGTGAGAATCACCCTTGCCAGTGGCTGAAGGAGCAACCTCCATCAGCCAGGGGAGCTTTGCTTATAACATAGGGCTTCTTTCTTTTCCCCTACCTAGCTGAGAGGGTCTCCTGCTGCAGGGTGTTTCCTGCCAACCCCCCACTTGCTGCAGCCTCAGGTTTGTCCCCTCCTTGTCATGATGAATGTAAAGAAGCAGCCAGAGAAGGGTGCAGCTACAGGGGCTGCAGCTCCAACTCTGCTGATACGGACAGCCTAAGGAAGCCCACAGCCCACCTGAACTCCTTCTTGCAGGACAGGTGAAAAGACCAGGCAGCTACATCTCCAACTCTCGCAGCATGTGTCCTCTGCATCAAGCAGAAAACTACACGTGGGTTGGGGTTTTGTTTTTTTGTATTGCACCCATATCCTTTAGGACACAAACTAGACAAGAAGATGGCAAGGGATGATGTGCCAGGCTATGCTGGGCTCTCAGGGGGTACCTAACCTTATGCCTGTGTGGTAGGCACTGATGCAGCTGGGGAAGTGCTAAAGGGGCTGGGCAGGGTGCAGACAGCTCCTGGGGGACAAAGGCAGGTGATCCTGAGGGATGGCCTTGCTCGGGTGCAGCTCCCTGCAGAGCTGCCATGTTTTGGGGTCACTGCATGGCACCCACTTGCCATGCCTCAGCAGGGCTGGAAGGAGTCCAGGCTGCCGGGCAGGGCTGGCACTAATATTGAAGGAGAAGCAGAGGACACTCACCTTTGCTTTCCCCTGGAAGTTGAAGGTCAGCACGTACTCCCCTGGCCGTGTTTCACTCTGGCGGATGACAAACAAGCCGTGGCTCCGGGCGCCCCCAAACAGCACCAGCTGAGCTGCTTTGATCCGTGACAGAGTCCCATGGAACCAGGGGAAGTCAGAGAGGTTGATCTCTGCCTCCGTCTCGTTGTCCTCCCCTGGCCAAGGGGACAGTAGCTTTTTAGGGAATACCCAGAGCCTCTCCCACCCCTTCCTCTTCTCTCCCCATGTATCCCTAACAGTGAGCCTCTAAGGCTGCTCCTGGTACCTGCGAGATGCCCACTGGCAGCAGGGGAGGACTCCAGGGTCTGCAGGAAGTTCTCCAGTGGGACGTGGGTGAGGAGCTCCCCCAGGGAGTCTCTGCCCCGGCTGGGGGGCACGGGGGCTGTGCTGTGGGCACTGGGCAGGGCACATCTATCCGGCAGCCGGGGCACATCTGGAAAGGAAGTCGTAGAGGAATGGGCTGATGGCTCAGCTTCATCCATCATTGGGCAAACCTGGGGGCTCTCCTGCTCCCAAGGCAACTGTGTTGGAACACTCTCGGCTGTCACAGTCACAGAATGGTGAGGATTGGAAGAGGCCTGCAGAGCTCATACAGCCCAACCCCCTGCTAAAGCAGGTTCCCTTCACTCAGGGGGCACAGGAACGTGTCCAAGTGGGTTTGGAAACCTCCCAAGAAGGAGCCTCCACACCCTCCCTGGGCAGCCTGGGCCAGGGCTCCCTCACCTCAGCACCAGAGGAGCTTCTCCTTGTGTTTAAGTGGAACTTTGTGTTCCAGCTTATGTCCATGACCCCTTATCTTGCCTCTGGACACTACAGAAGAAAAGTTGTCCCATCCTCTTGCCATTCACCTTTTCGGTACTTAGAAATGTTTATGAGGTTCCTCCTCAGTCTTTTCTCTAAGCTAAACAGCCCCAGGGCTCTCAGCCTTTCCTCATGTTCCAAAGAAACATTTCAGGGCTAGGTTATGGCTCTGGCCACAGCTTGGGCCAGTCCCTTTCAGCCTGTGCTGGCTTTCCTTCCCGTGCTGTGTCATGGGTGGGTGACACAGATGTGTCCTGCTTGGGTGTAGAGATGAGGTGGCACTTTGCAGGTGGAGGCTCCTTGCTGGGACCTGGACACCCCAGTGCCTGCAAATGGAGACTTGATTTTCTGCACATATCAGGATGGATAAGGGCAATGTTGATGCCTTCAACAGAGGTGATCCCTGTTGAGGTCACTCTCCAGGGTAGTGGGCAAGAATGAGGAAGTGGAAGATAGACAGAGGAAGATCCAACCTCACAGCACATTCTTCAGGCTCCTTCACTTTATTGCCAGCAGGATCTGGCCCCTCTCCAAACCAGAGCTGGCAGCCAGAGACACTCCCCTTCCCTGGCTTGTGTTTTGCCCAGATGTAGGTCCTTACCTTCAGCCAGGAACTCGCAGCTGCAGGAGGAGCCCCTGCCTGGCAGACAAGCTCCCTGCGTGCAGGCCGCCAGCTCGATGTCATCCCCGCTGTCCCTGTGGGCAGAGCACAGAGCAGGCGGTCAGGGCACGTGCCCTGGCACTGCCACTCGCGGGCATGCAGCGGGGACTCCACCAAACCACATTCCAGCTGTGATGCAGGAGCACATCCCAATACTTCTTCCCAGGGCGGCTGCCACAGACACAGCACCCACAGCACTGAGAGGCAGAGCAGCTGGCAAAACAGCAGGGATTTGAGGGGGTGAGAAACTGGCATGGCAGAGGTTAAACCCTTGAAAGCCCTCACTACACAGGTCAGTCCTAAGCTGCAGTATTTTGCTGTAGCCTTGGTGGCTTGAATGGAATGGCTTTCATTGCTTTGCTTTGCAAAGACATCCATCCACACACACACTCCCACCACCAACTGCCACCCAAGGGTGCTTTTGCTTTCACCCTCCAAAGAGGGAATTACTAACCCACAGGAATGAAATGTGGTTGGGAGATCCAGAGTGGGAACAGAGCCAGGAGGATGCTGCAGTGGTGCAGCCCCTGCAGAGAGCATCCCTGCTGCCTGTGCACTTCAGAACCCTTCCTCCTGTGCAAGGCCCTCCACTTGCTCCACAGCCTATTTTTATCCTGGCCCCAGCAAGAGCCTGAAGCTGCCCACAGACCTTGCTACTCCCTGTGAACAGCAGCCACGTGGGCATGGGCACGGCAGCAACGAAGCAGCTGCCTTAGTGGTAAAAGGCTCATGAGGGAGCTGATGAATTATTTAGTGGGCCAGTAAGTGAATCAGCCATTGGGAGTCATTCAGCTGCAGCCAGTTAAAAACAAGAAGGGAAAGGAAGGAAACCAAAACCAACAGCACTCTGCAGAAAAGCCGTCGCCCGTGCGCTCACGCAGCGGCTCCAGCGCAGCCCTTGGCAAAAGCATCAGGAGCTGATTGAAAATGCAGCTCTTGGCACCGAGAGTGTGTGTCGGTGTATTAAACAGCTCATTATTATTTGCTCTGGAGTTCATTATTATTTGCTTTACAGTCACGTCTGGAGGCCAAAGCGGGGCTGAACTGGGCGCTAAGCAAACAGAGAAGGCTGGGAGGCTGCTGCGGCAGCTTGAGGTGAGCATGGCCACGGTGCTCAGCTTGGGCTGGAAAACTGGCACCAAAACATGCAGTGGGTCAAAAAACAAAACAAAAAAAGGCTGTTTTCCAGCCTTGTCTCTGTCAGCAAGCCAGCCACGGCCTTGCTTCCTGAATGATAGAATTAAAAAGCCCAGCAGAAGCAGCAAAGGGAGCACAGCTGTGGAGTGCATTAGTGCATCCTCCCTGGGGGATGTAGCCTCTATGGTGACTGACCTCACAGCACCCAAACTGTGTCTCTCCAGCAGAAGGGGGCAAAGGCAGCCCAGGGGCAGCTGCAGCCTCTCCAAGCCCCTGTTCCACCTTTGCTCAAGGTTTTCAGCTCTGAAAACTTGGCCACCTTGTTTTTCCAAACCCATGCCAAGAAGGGCAGTGCCAGGGTTTCCCCAGAGCCTGGGCTGAGCTGCCTCCCTGGGACTGGGGCTGCCTGAGACAGATGAAGGGCAGCAGTGCTGGGCATATGAACGTCCCCAACACATACTGTGCTGCATGGGCTGATGAAAAAAAGCAGATGAGAAGTTTTGGCTGAGTTGTTGTGATGCCAATGACAGTGCTAATGCCACTGTGATAGAAATGTAAATAAATTGATTTAGTCAGCAGAATCTTAAGCATACCACAGATGCTGGACTGGAAAAAACCCATGGGAAATAGCTCTAATATAGTATAAAAGCTTCAGAGGCTGGGTGTGAAGGGCTTTCCTTGTTGAGGGCTGCATTCCCAGGTCACCTGCCTCTTCTGAGCTGAGGAGATATGGAGCAGGAAAGGATGAGCAAGCAGACAGTGTTCTGAAAGGCTACGCCTCTGACACACATAGGCTGCTAACTTTGCCTCCAGCCTTCTGCAGGTGTGAGCCAGGGACTTTCTGTAACAACCCAAGCAGCAAAAATTGCATCAGGGGTACTAAACCATGCTCAGTAGCAAAGGCACCACAGCAACAGCAAGTTCAGCCCCTGTACAGCACCTTCCCCCGGTGAGCCTTACCCAGGGTCGATGCAGTCCTGGATATCTGCCACCCAGGAGTGCTTCTGCAGAGAGTCGATGGTCTCCAGGATGTATTCAGCCCCATTCTCCACCTGCAAGCAGTGCAGGACAGCGTCAGACTGTGCTGAGGTCCTGCCACCCACTCTGTGCCAAAGCATCACCCAGCACCTAGTTGGACACCCCCAGCCATCTGCTGCAATTCAACAGCACCTCAGCTGAACAGGAAGGAATAAGTGCCCCCTCCCATCCCAGAAAAGGGGTGCCCAGGGGCAACCCACACAGATGCTTTGGTGTGTCTGAGCGTGACCCTTGAGCAAAGACAGGGCTTGGAGGAAAACCCCCACCCTACTGTTATCAGCAAACGAGCTTCTGTGGCAAAACCACATCTGCGTGGTGGCATGGGGGGGACATGGCACCACACACCATCACAGACAGCATCCCACACCTCCAGAGTACCTCAGTGTCCCCCAAACAAACAGCTCTGCACAGGTAGAAGTGATGCTGTTCTCTCACTACTCCAAAATTCTACCAGGCCCTCAAGCCCAATGAACTTAAAACCTCTCTGCTGTTAATCTTTCCTGCTTGCTGGTCATGAGACTTCTGATTACAGCAGAGTGGGAGAGAAACTAATTTCAAACAGGAAAAACAGATTAATATCAGGATGCAAAAGAGCTTCCACCATTGCAAGCCTGAAGGAGCTGGGCCTTTCTGAGGCCAGGGAGGACTCCTGAGCCCCACAACAGCAACAGAGCAGCGGGTCTCTGAAGCCACGCCATGACATGCCACATGCCTCTGGCAGGTTTCCCTGCATTCCTCACAGACTCCTTCTACATCACGTTCCAGAGCTGGCGAGGCAGCCCTGACTCTGGGAAGGTATCACATTGCCAGCTGAGACAACCTCCTAGCAAATTAAATTAATCACAAACAACTGAATCACTGTCCTGAAAATAAGCAAGGCCTGCAGGGAACAGTGCCCTGCGCCTGGGCTGAGGCTGAGCAGCGACCTGCTCCCCTGCTGCCACCCAGGGCTGGGTGCTTCTGCCCTGAGCAGAAGCAGAAAGGAGTAACAAAGATACCACCTCATTTTAAGCAGAACAGTGAAGCCTCGCTGGCTTTCTGAGGGCAATGCACGAAGCTGGTGTGGGAGATGGGGCTGCTCTCTCACACAGAGCGTGACAGGCACGTGCAGGCCTTGGATGTTTTGCAAGTGCTTGCTTGTACAATGCAGGTTTTTGGTGTCTGATGGGTGGTGGGGACATGCTGCCTGATAACTTGTAGGTAATGTGGCAGAAACTGTTCCAATGTGGTCTTCCTGAAAAAGGCAAGGGGTTTCCACCCATTGTAACCTGACAGAGTGTGACGCTTTGAAAGTGAAGGTGTCTTGGAACACAAGGCTGAGGAGGAGTGGCTGAAAGAGCTGGGGTTATTTAGCCTGGAGGAGGCTGAGGGGAGACATGATCACTCTGTACAACTCCCTGAGAGAAGGCTGTAGTGAGGTGGGGGTCTGGCTCTTATCCCCGGTAATGAAAAAGGAAATGGCCTCAAGTTGCCCCAGGGGAGGCTGAGATTGGAGCTGAGGCAGAACGGAGAGGGGTGTCAGCCCCTGTGCCAGGCTGCCCAGGGAGCTGGGGCAGTGCCCAGCCCTGGAGGGATCCCAAAGCCGTGAAGCTGAGGTGCTGAGGGCCAGGGGTTAGTGGTGGGCTGGGCAGGGTGGGGGGAGGGCTGGGACTTGATCTTACAGGTCTTTTCCAACCAAAATGATTCTATGATTCTGTATTGGATGTGAAGGCTGAGATCAGGCTCCAAACCAACTCCATACACAGGCACGCAGTGAGGAGACCACAGCACCCAGCTCCCTTTCTTACCCATCTTTCTTACCCACCCCAGCTTTGAGGGGTGCTTCAAGCCCTCTGCAAGTCCAGCCGGTAAAGAGAGAATGGAAGAGAGCAGTAAAACTATGTTCCGGCAAAAAGGGGCAAGGCAGAAAATGAGCTACAAATAATAAAGGATGTCAGGAATAGGTGAAAAGCATCCTGTGCTGATAGACATGAGAAGGCAAAGGCTGGCTGGAACAGCAGGAGAGGGGCTCGATGCCACATTCACTGACTCAACTCACTCAAAAGATCAACTGCAATCAATTAACCCCATGGCAGGGGTAAGTGTCCTGGCTTGAACAGGGCAGGAGCAGGAGGGTGCCTGGTAAATCAGGCATTTTCAGACTGATGGGATTTGGAGCGTTCCCTGGGGTAATTAAAGAAATGGCTGGAGCAGCTGCAGAGCTGTTAGGAATGGGAGTGGAGAGAGCATGCCTGGCTCCAGAGGATGGGAAAAGGAAAGCCTAGAGCCCTTCTCCAGCAGCCAGAGAAACCAACCCTCCACAGGCACCCCAGAACTGCATGTCCCCTTAGCAGGGATCTGCCACAACGAAATCCCATCAAACCCATCTGCTTGTGCTCCTGACAGCCTCACAGATAGGGAGCAGCAGTGTGTCATCCTTGGCATTGGCCACACTTTGGATGCTGATGTGACACTCCAGCAAAGCAGGGTAGCAAGACATAGTTGAGATAAGACATGTCAGAGGATCTAGAAAACACAATTAGAAGCAGATGATGAGCCATATTCCAAGACCAGTTATTGATAGTTAATAAGTTATCAATGGCTAATGGTCAAACCTGAAGGATATGCTCAGAAGCTCCTTCACACCAAAGACTCTCCCTACATGCTGCTTTTCAGAAATGATCAGGACAAAAGCAAAATGAGGATGCCTAATCAATTCCTGGATGACACTTTGCTGCCAGTGTGTTGGAGGATGAGGTGAGAATTGAAATGAACTTGTCAAAGATGAGAAATGCACAGTGGAAGATGAAAGCAGCCTCCAGCTCAAGGACACCGGCAAGCTCTGGGCTCTCTCACCCATTGCCGTGGGCTGCTGGGCTGGGGAACCACAGCTCTGGAGGGGTTCTGCAAAAAGCAGTAAGGGGCTATGTCAGCCCACAAGCTGCATATGAGTCAGCATCATCGTCATCAGGGTATGAAGTAAGCAACTGGATCTACTTGGGTTGGACAAAAGAGGAAGAAGAAAGAAGAAACTACCAAAGGAGAAGCAATTCTTGCCATTTGCTCCTGTCTGTGGCACAATATATGCTTTGAGGCATTCTCTCTCTCTCCAGAGCCTGCAAGGAAAGCAAGGAGGATCTTGGACTGGTCAGTCTGGACAGGAGAAGATGCATGATGTTGGTCTTTGAGGCACAGAAGACAATAGATGAAATAGCCTCCATGTCCATAGTGGACACTGACTGCAGCAGAGATTGAAGTTGAACACAGCAAGAAGCCCCTGAGGCAGGGGAGAGGCTCTAGAGGAGGCTGCCAGGACAAAGTGTGGAACCCTTACAAGGTACTAGGTTTGGTGGAAAGCTTTTTCCCATGGGAATGTGTGCCATGGCCAGGTGACCTACCAGGCACCAAGGCTTCCATAGAGCTAGACTCATTTCTTCACCCCCCACTCCCCGATTTCAGAGTATTCTAAGCTTACAAGTACACTCATTCAAGCCAAGAAGCCTGGCCTTGCCTCTCTGCCTTTGCCAGAGGTTTTTAAGGAGAATCATCAGGGAGAGAGATGTTTTCTTTAGGAGAAGCAAAACACAGAAAACTTCAAGACAATGGTGTTCTGCCCCACACACGTGCTACTTCCCAGCTGAGCACATCCAACAGCTCTGATGGAGAGCACAAGTCCATCAGCATGAGCAGAGAGGCACAGCCTCATTAGCTGGAGAGAAATGCCATCCCCAACACGTCCATCATCCAGGTAGCACATGGTGCCCCCAGCCAAGACCCTGCAAAATCCAACCCAGACCTGCCATGAGAGGCTGCTGCCTTTGGCACAGCAGGAGGGAGCATTAAACTAATTAATTGCATGATATTGAAAACTCTTTCTGGAGAGAGAGACTTCCAGTCTCTGCTCATGCCCTTAGACTTGTGTGAGGTGGCTGATGCCCAAGGCCTCAGTGGCCCCTCACAGCTCTTCCCATTGCCCTCTCTCAATGAAACAGCCACCATCTGCCACTGATCTGGGGCACTGGCAGTCAAAACCACATGCAGACGCAGCAAGGAGTGTTTCCTCATGCAGGTTGTCTCTGGACACTGATTTAACCTGTCTCTGGTGACATGTACAAGTAAAATCCCATGGTGAAAGCCAGGCAAACAGCTCAATCCCAAAATACCCCATGCATCAAGTGGAGGTTGCATCACCCCCAGTAATGAACAACAGGACAAGGGGAAATGGCCTCAAGTTGCCCCAGGGGAGGCTGAGATTGGAGCTGAGGCAGAACTGTTTCCCTGAGAGGGGTGTCAGCCCCTGTGCCAGGCTGCCCAGGGAGCTGGAGGAGTCCCCAGCCCTGGAGGGATCCCAAAGCTGTAGAGCTGAGGTGCTGAGGCCCTGGGTTAGTGGTGGGTTGGGCAGGGTGAGGGGAGGGCTGGGACTCCAAGAGCTTAAAAGGCTTTTCCAACCAAAACAACTTTATGCTTCTATGATTTTGGTGGTGGTGCACAAGCCAGGGAGGGGACTCCTGTGGGGAACGTTGCCATCTCAGCTCTATAAACCAGGGCAACGATCCCCTTGAGGCCCGAGCATCCCCACAGCAGAGGCTGGACGTGGGTTCCCATGGGACATGTGCTGCTACCACCACGCTCTCACCTTCAGGACAAAGGTGTTGTCTTTGTCGGGCATCTCCAAGGGCATGGTGGTGCGGACCTCGATGATGGCCGACAGCGGGATGCTCACCTTGGGTTTGGAAGCCTGGGAAAAGNAGAAGCTACGATGCAGCAGCCTTAGCCATGCAGGGAATTTTAATTACATTAAAATAAAGAGAAATTAATTTCTCCTGGGGCCCCTGGCACCTGCCAGAGCCTCAGTGAGGGGCAGGACCTGGTGCCTCCCACTCAAAGTCTCTGCTGAGCAACAAATTCCCTAGTTATTTGTTTTAATTAAAACCAATTCCCCCCCAAAGGAGCCTGTGGAGCTGCTCCCTGGGCCAGTCCTTTCTGGAGCTCCAGGATTTGGAGCATTGTGGCTGCAGGAGATGTGATTTGGTTGCCAAAGCCTACGCTTGGTGCCTTGAGTGCAGAGGGTGGGATGAAGCACTAGGTTGCAGGTTACCAACAATGGGTTCAGTTCTCATTTTGGAGGGGGGGGAAAGGGGAAAAAAAAATCCAAGACAGAACAGGAACTGCTTTTTCTCCTCTGGGATGTTTCATTTCTGCCACCCCCAAGGCCTCAGCATTGCCTCCAGACACCTCTCAGCTGTGTGGGGCTCAGCCCTGCCCTGGGGAATTTTTCCATCTTGGTGTTTGCACAGGAGAAGGTCAAAAAAGAGGAAGCAGATGCTTCAAAAGGAAAAGAGAATAGGGTGTTAATTCAGTGGTAAGCCAGGGAAGGGTCTTCTTCAGGAGGGCTCTTCCCTTTAAAGATTTAAAGCTGTGGCCATAGTTTTTGCAGGGCCTATGCAAAACCAAAGCTGTTGGCTTGCTGAAGCTGAAAATGGCTGAAAAAGCTGGTTTCCCTCCAGCTGTGCCAGACTGGTGCCACTTTTACAGCTGAATCATTTGCCAGATGGAAAGCAAGATGGGATGTGGGGAGAAAGACATAAACCAAAGCAGGGTGTGATTATCACAGAGGAGCAGACAATGTTCATAAAAGTTGCCATTAAATCATTTCAAAATTGATTTTGAGACAAATCAAGATACACTAAAAAAAGAAAACCCCTCCATGAGCACCCTCTCACTTGTGTTCAGAGCAGCAGTTGTTCAGTTTGAACTCGAGTTTATTGCCCTTTGGTGTGGCCAAACCCATCGGGTTCCTCAGGACGTGCCATGGACACGGTGGTTTCCTTCTTGTGCAGTCCCTGAGCTGAGGAAGCCTCCCAAAACAGCTACCAGTGATGCACACATCCAGACCAGTGCTGATCCACTCTCTATAGAGGTGCTCTGGAGTGTAAAAATCACCTTTTGTGTTTACCAGGAATGATGTGACAGTGAGGCGAGAGGCACGGCCTAACAGTAACAGTGCCAAGCTCAGAAAAAAACCCAGAAAACGCTACTTAAAAATATGAACTGCTGTCTCTGTGTTTAATGTTCCATCATAATAATCCATCCTTCCATCAAACTGAGGGTTACTGGAGGTTCTGAGCACAAGGAGCCCCGCGCAGTGGCAGCCCTGGGTGTGTGCCCGGCATGAGGGCTCACACTGGCCTAAGCTGGTTACCAGGCACTGAAACAAGAAGGAAAAGCTCTAGAGAAGATGAAGCAAGTTAGATTTTTCTTCCCTAGGCATTTAAATAAACTGGAGATTTCATGACCAGCACCTACAGCTAGTAAAGTCCCAAGGAACGTCTTATTATTTGCCCTGAGCATTTCAGAGGGGAGAATATGCAGTGTGGATGAGCCACGTGCACAGCATTGGCATGGGTGAGGGTTTGGCAGCACCACACATCCCTTTGCTCAGTCCAGGAACAAGGGCAGTCCTGTGGCCAGAAGGAATCTCAAGGTCTCATAATCCACATTTCTTGAGCAACCAACTCCACCACTCAGCCCTAGGAAAGCAGGGATGGTGTGCTCCTGCATCACAGGACTGGCTCCTGTTCCTAAAGCTTTCATTGAAGTTACAGATGAAGACAAGATAAAGAGATACTGTGGGTAGTAATAATACTAATAATCAGTGTTCCTCTGCCCAGGAGAGGCTGGGGCTGCCTGGGAGGAGATCTGCAAAACCCACTCATGGCAGGGGAGAGCATCACTGGTGTCCCCATCACCAGAAGCTGCTTTGGAAGGGCCTTGCAGGTGCAATATTATTCCAAATGGATTATTATCTTTAAGATTCAAAAAACACCCCTTGCTTTCAGAAAGTGCACTAGTAACCCTCTGAGATCTAAAGCACAAAGCCCAGGCAGTGATCCCAGCCATACTGCTGCTGCGTCACTGATCAACCACATATCTAAGCAACACGTTGGGAAAGAAAAAAAACCCTCTGGATGACCTGGACATCCTCACGTCTTGATGAGGGAATGAGCTCTTCCACCAAGACTGCTGATATTTTGAGGCCAATGAACCAGGCAGAGGCTTCAGCATCTCTCCCAGGCTCTGGTGAAGAGCAGCAACTGGGGCTTGCAACCACCTTGTCCCATCCATTTGCATCTCAGCCACACAACACCAAATCTCCCTCTGGAGCAAAGCTGGATTTCACCCCAGCTCAGCAGTTGCAAATAAGAAAGAAACCTCAAGCAAGGCCCAACTGCTGCTTGAATCACTTAGAGAAAAGCCAGGACTTACCTTTGGAGGGACATAAAACTCGAGCAGGAACCTCTCCCCTTCCACCTTCACCGCTTTCCGGAGCAGGAGGCGGCACTTCTGCCACTGCGAGCTCCCCACACAGTTCGTGTCATCGGCCACCATGTAGCGCAGCGTCCCCTCCCTCTGGATGTCCACCAGATCCACCTTGGAGGAAGGCACCTTGGACAGCCGCAGCTTGTGGGTCCATTTCTCCCTCGGGTCACTGGGCTCCTTCCCCCCCGCCGGCCACGGCTCCCTCTCACCTCTCCGGCCGCCCGGGGCAGCCTCAGCACCTGGCTCCGGTGAGGACTTGCGATGCCACATCTCTTTCATCCCATCCACCACGCACAAGCTCATGTTCCTCAAGGAGAAGCCTTTCTTGAACTTGGGCTTGGTGGTGGCGTGGATGGAGACGTCCTCTGAGCTGCGGGACTGGCCATAGGATGACACTTTCCGTGCCTGCACCTGCTGCGCGGGGCTCAGGTACCGTCCGGCTCCCAGCGGAGTGTCCATGCTGTCCAGGGACTCGGTGGACGTCTCCTCCTTCCTCGAGGTGACCTCCCTGCCGTAGGGGACGTGGCAGTTCTGCAGCCCCACGAAAGGCACGATGTTGTATTTGGTGGGGGAGTCGGACACGAACACCCTGCTGACCTCCAGGCTGAAAATGTCCAAGAAGTTGGCGGCGAAATGGTGTGAGAAGGAGGTCTCTGCCCCAGGGGTGTCGTAGTGAGGGTTCTCCTTCAGGAACTGGCAGAACTTCTGGGCGAAGTCCACGGCGGCGGCCTGGGCGTGCAGCTCGCAGAACTCCCTCCAGTCAGGGAGCGGGGAGGAGGGCTCTTGGCACAGGGCATCGCCGTTCATGGCTGCCCCATTCCACCTGCCGGCGGGCTGTGGGGGCGAGGGGATAGTGTGAGTGCTGGCATGGGCACAGAAACCCACCCTGCATGGCTGTGTCCCCCCTCAGATAGGGACCTGCCTTGCCACGAGGCAGGACTGCAGCCCTGGTGCAATGAGAAACGCTGTGGGAAAGGGTTTCTGTGCTGTTCTCTCTCCACCTCACACGCCAGAAGGAATCTTGGCCCCAGTGGCAGCAATAAATTGTACTTATCTGATGATTATGAGCATGCAAAAGCATTATTGATTCCTCATAAAACCACTGAGGAGTCCCCGACCGGAGCAGCCTGGGGGGATTCGCCCTCAGGGTTTATCTTGTCTGTGTGTTCTGTCTGGGCACAGCAGCAGCTCTCGGGGCTGAGGCAGTTCCCAGTGGCACCCACACACACGTGCACAGGGCAGCATCCTCCCCTCCACACCCTTCTCCTTCACCATCCATACTTCTGCCCTGATCTTTTGCCACAATGTTGTGATAGGTTTTAAGATACTCACTGGAACAGTCACACATCTTGCTGCTTTGGTTGGCTCTGCCTCAGCCATTCATTCCCAGGCTTTATAACCCAGACTCTCCTCAGCCAGGTGACATCTCAGCTGAGGCAGGCGCTGGTCTCCTGTCCCCCTGCCATGGCTGAGCCCTCCCTGTTCAGTCCGAGGACACAAGCCAAGCTGCTGCAGTCGTGCAGCTCAGTCCCAGTCCCTCTGACCCTATTAGCTGAGCCTCAAGTGCTGAAGCATAATGGATAACCATGGGGCAATGTCTACGGCAGAGGCTCACAAGCAGGTAGGGTACAGGGAAAATGAGAAGCTAGATCCAGGAATGCACCAGAAGCTGAAGGGAGCTGAAGGCCCATGGGAGCAGAACCCTTTTGCCTGCCCTCCACATTGGTCCCTCTCCCATCAGCTGTGGGACTCACAGGGGCACATGTGCATCTCTGCTGCACTTCCCAAACCTCTCCCTGTCTGAGCCACCTCCCCAGGGAGACCTCAGCAGTGATCACGTCTCAAAAACCATCTCCTAGTGCTTAGACTGCTTGTGCCTGCTGCTAGAGATGGTGAGCCTTATCCATTGAGCAACTGGGGCACTGCTCAGCCCACATCCTCAAACACATGGTCTGTGTGTCTAGACATCCCTCCTTCCCCCCACGGGGAAGCCAAACACCAGTTTGTCTTATCCACCTCTGCTGGCTCAGAGCTCCAGACCCCTGTCTTCTGCAGTGCCTCCTGCCTGGCACTCAGCACCCAGGGACCATGCCTGGGGAACCAGACCTCTGGAAGGACAAGACAGTTCCCTGGATTTTGCTGTTCTCCCTTCACAGAGCAGCTCTTTTGATGGTGAGGGATTACTCCTGCTAAGAAATCACACGCAGCAACCTGCCAGCAGCTTACACGGCCAATAATTAATTACCACTCAGACAAACTGCACAAGCCATGGGATCAGGGCTAACCCACTCCCCATCCTCCAGGCACCAACCACGTTAGTCAGGAGCCAGCTGTCATTTTCCTATGGAGATGAGACACTACCTGACCCACCAGCACAAACCATCAGGGCTCGCCAGGAGCACCTCCATCCCTGAAAGTGGCTCCCAAACCCTCTCAAATAGTGTGAAACTCACACAGGCAACAAAAGTGCTCGATGGAAAGAGCAACCCAGAGGTGCTTGAGAGCCAGAACTGGGGGATCTTGGCTTCTCTGCTGTAAGCACCACGCAGCAGCTTTCCCCTCAGCAGCACCTTCCCACCTTTAAGACAGGGATGCTGCTCAGCATCCTGGCTGTGCCAGGCAGGCAGTGAGGACAGGGCACACACGTGGCCATTAGGGCTCTGCACTGGGCCCTCCCATCCCACAGCACTGTCAGCAGCCCTCGGCAGAGCTCCAGCCTCTGCAGGAATTCCCAGCGAGGCTGTCCCCGGCATCACAGGGCTGTCCCTGAGACCTGAGCAGTCCTGCTCACAGGGATCCATGCCAGCTGGGAAAAAAATAAACAAAACAAACCAGCCATCCCTGCAGTTTAGGAGCAGTGTCTGAATTTCCCCAAGAGAAAACAACAAAAGCAGTAGAAAACGTGAAGCTGTTAGTTACCTGCCCAGCAAATGCAATTGCTACTGATCCATCCATCACCACGCAGGGAATTTAAAAGACTCATTTCCCAGTGGCTACTGCCCTTTAAAATTCAAAGCCCCAGCTCCCCACCGTGACCCAGGGAGCTGCCATGGCACCAAGCCACGGGACAGGAGTATTTGGGAGATGAAAAGGAGTCTCCTTCTGCCAATCCAAGTGGGCACGGTAAAAGCAAGGGAGGGGAAAAGGTACAAAGAGCAGAAAGGCGCTTGGGAGGGGGAAGAGACAGTCTCACAGTGAGGAGTTTAATTGCATCTGCCAGAAGGGAGCAGCTCGGCTGTGTCAGGTGTTGAGCCCCAGGGCTTTGCTGGTTTTGCTCCCATCCCAGATTAAGGGAGAACACTTCTCCCCACGAATGTCTCCAGCAAGGACCAGTGCTACAGGGTGAGGCCTGCCTGCTCAAAACGAAGATGCAATGGCCTCAGAGACTAAGGGAAAAAAACAACATCCAAGCAAAAAAAACACCCAAAATAAAAGACACTTCAAAAAAGATAAAGCCCTAAACAAAAAGCCTCACCATCCAGACACTGCAGCCAGGCTCAGGCTTGGAGACACGCACGCAGAGGCATCACAGCATCTTCCTTTCATCTGCATGGGGATGACAGACTTTAAAAGGCCAATTTATAAAAATGAAGCCTAGAAGAGAGACATCTGGCAGGTCTGAGGAGGCTGCACGGGGAATTACTAACCCTATGCTGCATCTCCAGCCTTCCCTGTTTGGAGTGTGGGTCCACAAGCCCCCCTCAGCCTGGATCCCTCTCAGAGGCTGGGAGTGGGCAGGGTGACTGAGGCAGCCCCCAGAGCCATCACTCACCACCCTGGCACGTGGGCTTGCACCCGATTTCAGTGGGAAGCAGCCTCTCATTGATGTGTGTAGATTTACCTTTCATCTCTGTGTCTCCTCCCCACCTCCATACCAACAGCACTGCCCCACTTCTTGAAAGAACTGATGATGCCACAAACAGCACATCCAGGCTGAGCAATGGAAGCAAAGATGGAAATAAAGCTCAAGGTGAAAATAAGCAGCAAATCTGGGATTGCTTTTGGGAAAGCAAAGCCCATCCACTTCCAGCTCAGCTTACCGAGGGTTGCAGCCTGCTCATGGGCTCCTTCTGAGGGAGCCAGATCCCTGTGGAGGTTCTAGCTGCCAAGTCCAGAACTGGACACGACCTTAAGTCACTGGGCTGGGTTACAGAAAAGGACAGGCATATGAACATATAAAATGAAGTTTCCTGTCAAAGGGAAGCCACAGAGTGGCAACCGAGACATCAGGCTGGTGATGGGCTCGTAAACCACCTGCACAAGACCCCAAACACCTCCCAGGGCAGAGCTGTGCCCTATTGCCCTGTCACTTAGGAAAGCAAGTCAAGGTTTAAAAAAAGGAAGGAAACAAATAAAGGATTTGTGGGGATCAGCCAAGTGGAAACCCAGGCTGCAACAGCAGTGAGTGGCAGCGATGTGCTGACAGCCTCTCCCAGGAAGCTGTGCTGATGCCTCCCCTGCACTGGGGATGTCTCTCAGCACACACACACACACAGGATGATCTGAAAGTTGAAGTAAGCCACTGACCTCAAGAAGAAATGAAATTTAAACTGTCAGCAGAAGTGCAAGAGACCATGAAAAAACAAAGAAGTCTCTGGTGAAGCAGGAGTCAGGGAGAAACAACAAAGCCACCGGGATTTGCTGAACCAGGCTGGGGAGGAACCAACATCTAATGAGGTGTTAATAACCCGAATGCTGGTCATGGGATAGCCAGAACAGCCAGCCCAGCACACCCTCCCAGGGCTTTATTTAAGGAAACAACCCTAATAAAGAGATGTTTTCCTTCTGCCCAGCACAGCACTGCCAGGCTGGGCCAAAGCCACCCCAAATTCAACAGGGAAAAATCCTGTCTGATGGAGACTGTGAGAGGAAAACCTGCATCCCTCCACCTCTGCGTGCATGGGAGAGCTCCCAGGGCCAGCCATATGCTCAGGTGAGAGCGAGGAAAGGCTGGAGAGGAAGAGTTCTCAGCACAGCATGCAGTGAAGCCTTGGCTCACAGGGAAGGAGTTCCCAGCTCTGTCCTGGCTGCTCCGGCCCAGCAAGATGCTCAGTTTCCAGCAAGATCGATGCCACTCCAAACCTCAGCTGGCAATCCCATGGGAGCAAGGCAAGGAAAGCCAGGCACCTGCTCCCCCAGAAAAGCGCCTGACCTCAGTGTGCTGGGCCAGGGGAGATCCCCGAGTCACGAGCAGGGCCGGGAGCAAGGCGACACCTGCCCGGCCCCCCGGCAGCAGGCTGCGAGGTGATGCTCCTGGCAAGCAGGCAGCCTCTCTGGCAGCTGCCAAGGGAGCCTGGTGCCTGCCTGCACGGCTCTGAGGCACTGCCTGCCATGGGAAGAGGAAGAAAACTACTAAAATTGGGATGGGGACTGTCCTTGGGAAGGCTGAGGCAGGGTGAGCGGCACATGGGACTCGGAGCTGATGGCAGAAGGGGAGCAAGCACGCAGTCTTTGCTCCCAGAAAGGGAGAGGGGTGTATTGGCCACAGAGCTGACATCCCTCCCTTGCACTGTAGGCACCTGAAGCATGCAAAGACCAAATATCCTCCTCCCAAGGCCTTCCTTTGCCACCTTGAGGGGCTAGGAAAGGTCCCAGCTCTCAAGACCCACGAGAGCTTTAACCACACACAGAGACTGAGCTGAGGAAGAGAAAGCCTTAGGGCAAAAAAAAGCAGAAGTTACCTGCCCTTATACATTAAACATCCCTCCAGGCCCACTCACCATCCCCACCACAGCCCTGGGGTGGGAGAAGTTGATTGCTCTGTGCACTCCTCATTGCTGCATGTACTATTTATACCCTATAGATCTTAAATCAGACCAGCTGTCTGCATCAGACAGAAACGGAAACAATCTTTGTTTCTCTCATTTACTGTCCATCCTGCTGAAATATTAATCGAGCAGCATTTTCCCCTCCAATGTAACGGTCAAATGACCTTCCTTGAACCAATCCCTCATTAAATGAATGCTCTGACTCCCTGCCCAGATGCACTACAGGGTACTCCTGTCACCTGCAGCCTACAAAACGTTTGTGTGGACTGAAAAGGCTTCTTGGTTCTTTTTCCACTGCCTGCTGATGGATTCCTCCATCCCCAGCATTAGCTGGAGTGGCTCTCAAAATAGATGCCCCCAAAACACCCAGATGGCCATTTTCCAGGGCAGAGTTTTAGGGTGCAAATGCTGAAAGAAGACAACTTGAAAAGATAAAATGGGCAAGAAATGATCCTTTTTCCCTCCTCTTGCACCTACAATGGTCTCTCCACAGCTCTGTGTGCAAGGCTTCAGCTCTGCATCCCAATGCCAGCCCTGAAGGAACTGATGCTCCTGCAAACAAATCAACCAGGATTTGTGGGGCCTCGCCAGGGCAGCCCAAACACAGCTCCAGCCCTGCCACAGACTTATTGACAAGTTCCCAGCCCATGGCACCGCTCATCCTATGCCCTTTCTTCTTTCCAAGGCCAGCCAGGCAGAGCCCAGGCCCATGAGAGTTCCTCAGCAAACACTGAGATTTTCTCCCATTTCCCACTATTCTGACCACCTTCACATCACACAGCTGTTTCTTTCCCTCCCCAGTGTTATGTTTTACCTCCTGTGCTGACAGCTACTGGAACAAAATCAAGACAAGTTAACAGACAAGATCCATGGAATCTTAGATAATCTCTTCCCTGGAGCATCACCCAATCTTCTCAGGACACTGCTGATCTGGATGGGACCCAAGGGGTCTCAGCCTCACTCACAGGGAGGGGGTTCCCAGAGCAACAGGAATGCAGCCTAAGGCTTGGAAGCAGCAAAGAAACAAAGCTAAGACATCCCCCTTGGTGACCCAAAAGAAAAAGTGGCTATTTTCTTGCAAAAATAAAGACTATTTTTGAAGTGAGAGCTTTTGGCTAATGGGAGCCAGAGGCTGGGTCCCCCCCCTTCCCTCTCCCTCAGCTGCCACTTCACCTGCCCATATCTGCCCAAGGAGCTTCCCACACAAAAGTAACCAAACCAAGGTCTATTTTTAACCACCACAATAGCAGAGGCTCCCGAGAGGAGCTGCCCAAGCCCTGTCCCCAACCAAGCAATCTCACATTTCCCTCGCTAAGCCTACAGCTTCCTTCCGCCCCTCAGCCCACAACAAAACCCTCCTCCTCCTTCTCCTCTCTGCTTCCCATCCTTGTAAAACTATTTGCACATTCACCTCCTGGCAGCAGTGGGGTGCACAGTGTCATGCACATGTGTTACACATTAACTACTGACCTGGTACCTCAGGGCAGAGCCTTCCTGGACTCAGGCATAGCAAATAAGGGGAGATTGAGCTGCTCACTCACCACCTGATGCACCTGAAACTCAGGAGGTTTAAAGAAAAAGCCCCACTGCAGTTCCCAGAGCAAGGGCCAACTCTTTATATAAGTCACTATGGTATGAAGGAGCTCTGGGAGGGGTGTTTTGGGGGAAGTGAGCTGTGTGGGTCAGTGGTTCAAGATGCCCAAAGGACATCCCAGGCTGTGTGCTTCCATCCTGGCTCCCTGCTGGGGGTCTCCCCCTTTGTTATGGCACAGAACCTCGCCAGAATGGGTTTTCAGTTATGGCATGTAATAAACATGGGTAAAATTACACAGATCTGTATGAAATTTTCTTATTATGGCTGTGTTTTTTTTCACTTTGCAGATCAATTCCCCAGACATATCAGTGTCTCATACCCGCCTGCAAACAGCATTAAACTGCTGCCTAATGGTATGAGCTCAGGAAACTCAATTCTACCCAGCGCCTTCCCCAGGACTGCTACAATCACTGCTAATTGCTTAAGTGGTGTATTAAGCAAAACACCTCATAAAAACTCCAGTGGGCTTTGAACCCTGCCCCCTCCTCAACCAGATGATGCCAAAATGCCCTGTTACAGCTGCCATCCCTGGCTGGAGATCCAACCTCAGCCATCCCTCTTCCCTTTGCTGCACAGGCGGCGCTTTATACCCAGCATAGGTAAATGCCAGGAGGGATTTACATGCCGTGCCCACCTTCTCCACCAGCTCTCTTTCCTCTCTGCTGCCCCAGGGTCTTGTGTGCCAAATGCTGCCAGGACTCAATGCACAAACCTGTTCCTGTCTTCCAGATGGGACCCTGGTTGCACACTGCGTCCCTCTCCTGGTTCCCTGCCCTCTGAAGCATGGCAAGCATCTGTAGGCATTGATGGATGCTAGGATGCAGTCAAGTCTTGCCCCAAGCCCAGACCCTGCACTCAGTAGCAGATGCTCCTCCAGTAAGATTCTCCAAGCCTTTTTGGTTTTCCCTTTAAGAAGTCACAGAATCATACAACCATATCGGTTGGAAAAGCCCTTTAAGCCCCTGGAGTCCGACCCCTCACCTCACAGTGCCAAGCCCACCACTAAGCCATGCCCCTCAGCACCTCAGCTACATGTCTTGCAAATCTCTCCAAGGAGGGGAACTCCACCACCTCCCTGGGCAGCCCATTCCAACAAAGTCAGGTCTGGGATGGAGTTTTCCCTTTTGGGACAACCTCCCCACCTCCATGCTGTGATGGAGCCAGCTAGGTCTGGAGCCTGTTGCTCCTGGGAGTCAGGGCACACTCTGGGTGTTCCCTGCTGTGTCTAGGCCCCCAGTTTCCCTCTGCCAGCCTCTACTTGCACGAGGAAGCAGAACACTGAGCCAGGCACAAGCCTCCAAGCCTTATCCCCCACCTCACCAGCACCTAGAGGCAGGGAAATGGGCTGAGGGCAAGCAAAGGGTGTGCTGAGAGAGGAGTGCTGCAGAGGGAGGCTCTGGTGGCCTTTGGGCTGGGGAAGAGCAGGGAAAGCAGCACTGCCCTGGGGCATCCCCAGAAGCCCGATTCAGCAAGAGCAGCAGATGTGCAACCATCAGCAGGTTTCTCTGCCTGCCCTGGGAAGAGGAAGAGGAGGAGGAGGAAGAGCATTAGCCAGCAATATCCTCATCTTGAAGAGATGGGTGATTTACCTCCAAGGAGAAAGGACAACAGAGGGTTGCACAAGACCACTCTGACATAAGTAAGCATGAGATGTGCTTCCCCCAAGCCAGGAGAGGAAGGGACAGACCTGACAGTCTAGAGTTGCCAGAAGAGGTTACTCTGCATTCAAGCAACCACAGCAACCCTGAGCCAACAGACTTGAGGAATTTTAACCCCAAAGCCTTGCCCTGAGCGGGACAGGGAAGGCTCCATCCTGCAGCCCCCAAGACTGACTTATCCCACTTGATGGCACATGGTCACCTTGCATTGGGTGAGACACAGGCAGACTCACACCCTTCTCAAACACACAGCAACAGGCTTCAGCATCTCTGAAATAATTATGCAACTTCTTCAGAAATAAGTTATTCAAGGGCCACCCTGGGGAGCAGCACAATTACAGCAACAGAGAGACACAGTGAAGCAACACTGAGGAGCACGAGGGGAGGTCCAAGAGCACTCACAATCCCATCTAAGCACAACTCCGGGTATCACACAGTCACCTGCCTGTGCAAACACGATGGCCAAGGGCTCCAAAGCAGGAGAGCTGAGTGTTTCAGAGGAGTCTGAGCGGTTTAGGAGCACAATCCCTATTTAGAAGCCCAGCCCCAGCTGCCCAGCATTGCAACTATGGTCCTTCTCCCCTCCTCTCCCCAAAAATCCCCATGGAAAGGAGGTTTGGATAATCCACTCAATGAAACAGTGGTAGGGCCTCTGAGGGATTTTGGGCAGGGTGCCAGGGGGACTGAGTGGTTTTACCTCCTCTCCCGTTCCAGTTCACAGGGTCGCCGAGATGCCAGCAGCACAGTTCTTCCAGGTCAAGTGCATAACTTTAACTGATGAATTTCTCCATTGCAACGAGGGACCAGATGGACTCAGAAGGGCCTGGAAGGCAAAGTTTAAATGGTCAAACCCCGGAGCGAGCACAATTGCTGTAGTTCTGTTGTACTTGAGCCTGACCCACCACCTCTGCAGAAACTACAAATAAGCCGAAGGGCCACGGGGAATAAGCCCCTCTGCTTTCCAAAGGCCTTGACATGATGCAACCCAGCCTCACCAGAGCTGCAGGAAGTTGAGGGGCTGCAGTTGCCCCCACGGGTGTCCCCCCCAGAACCCCGTGGGAACTGGAAGCACCGGCTGCCTTGTCCTTGGCAGGACCCATCAGCGGGAGGAAGAGGAGGAGAAGGACATCCTTGCAAACCACGCAAAGCCGCCTGCAGCCTCATGCAACGCTCAAGCCCACAATAATGCTTCAGAAGAAAAAAAAAAAAAAACCACACAGAGGGAAAAAAAAAAAAAAAAGAAAAAAAAAACAGAGAGAAGAGCATCCGCGGGGGGTTTGTGCTGGACGAGCCCTCACCGGGGCATCCTTCCCCTACGGCGCTCGGGACCGAGCCGGCCAGCGCCCGGACCCCCCTTTCCCGGTGTCGCATCTGCCCCCGGAGCGCTGTTTGCCCCGCGGCGGCCCCAGCACCGCTCCCCCCTCCCTCCTTCCCTCCTT